>JBAMJV010006175.1:0-169610 GCA_037951105.1 Echinarachnius parma
ACTAGTCTACTTTATGGAATGAGATTCCCAAAAAATTGAGAGACATTAATTTTTGTTTTAATACAGATTGTTTTGTGAAGTCCTTTAAAGACTATCTTTTTTTTTAAATAGGCTGCACTGCAATTTATCTTTTCCTTAATTGCATAATTTGTTGGGTATGTTGTTTTTGTAGGATGTAATATATTTTATTTGTTTAATTTAGTATGTAAAAGCGCATAGAGAGTCATTTTGACTATAATGCGCTATATAAATATTATTATTATTATTACTTTCATTCTTGAAATACAATATTTCAATTTTCAGGAATTGATGGGATCGATTTCAGCTTGTATCCAAAGAAAGACTTCCAACTCAAATGGATCCGCGTCTACCTGGAGGCCCGCTATGCCTTTCTTGGAGAGAACAGGGCCGTGACGGATAGAGAGGTAGAAAGACTGTATGCAGTAGTCAACAAATTTGCTTTGGTGAGTTAGTTTTACCGTTTGGTAAAGTTTTTGTAGAGTTATTTTGTGATGAAATTAAGTTTTGAACGAAGCTGGGCAAAGAAAATGGCTTCTTCAGGAATCAAACCCAAGACATTCAGAATTTCGTAAACCGGTGCTCTACCAACTGAGCTAGACATTTCTTTGTCAGTTTGTCATTTTTGTTTGGTGCCTCTTTGCTTTTGGAGAATATGGCTGTGACACAGTGAACAAACATACAAACAGGGTTTAGCCCTGAGATGCCAAAAAGGGCCCCCGAAAATCGTGAAAACACACCTGTATTTGACAAATTTTGTCTAGCCTGTCTTGATTTGCACTAGCCATTGGCTAGTGTTAAAGGATCTAGTAACTTTGTTGACATGTGCAAAAAGTGATGAATGGTTGATACAATGTTTATTGTTGTTATCTGATATGTCCACTGGGTATTGTGTAAACATTTCAAGTTAAATGGACGTTATATGGCCGAGTAATGAGCAGAAATGCAAAGTGATATTCACTTACTCATTGCACTGACTTTGTACATCAAGTAGATAGTTTACCATCTGAACACTTCAATCGTAAATACCTTTTCAATCAAAGGGAAATTCTAAAAAAACGAAACCTGTCCCATGCTTTTATTGTTGATACAAATACAACTGCTAGATTCCAATTGGATTTGGAGGATTTGGAGTTGGACAATGTTACTAGATCCCTTTAAGTTTAAAAACCTGATGTGTTTTGTTTTTCTTTGTAGGTTGCTCATATCGATGTAACTACCTGGGCAGTAGCCCAGGCTAACACCTCCACGATCGACTTTGACTTCATCAAGTAAGTACCGTAGTCAATTGGTCTACTGCCATTTGGTCTACCTAGAAAATGATAAATTCAGGGGCTTATGATTACAATTAGGGTTATGATTAGGGGTAGGGGTGTGGATTAGGGTTAGGGTTAGGTTTTGGTTTAGGGATCGTGTTTGGAGTTTGGGAAATTAAAGTTAAAGGCATCAGTTAGTAGACCATATTGAGTTGTAGACCAAGCGAACATAAACCCTGTAGTCTCTGCTAAATTGGGTAAAGACATTTGCAATGATTTTAACCCCTTTTAACTTGTGTTCCCGATTAAATGGTGAAAATTTCCTTTAGAAACATAAGAAATGTTTGGTCAAATCCTACTCATTTAACCCTAATCAGTAATCAGGCCGGGTTATTTTGGCTATTCTCGGTCGACGAACGCACGGCCGCCATCAAATTTGGCACACAGATAGCTTGCGACATAATCTACAGTCACATGACTTCAGAACAGTATACCCGGTCGTCGCAAATTTGGTCTCAAAAGTTGCGCAAGAATTCAATGAAAAAACTCATGAAGTCGTGTGGCGATACCTGCGCACGTTGCAGAATTATCACGCAAAATGTTGAGGTGGGGGTGAATTCCACCCCCCCACCCCCCGCCTTGTTAGGGTTAAAAGGTGTGCCCCTTTAAAGATATACTTGAGTACTGGTCGAGGTTCGTTGATTTGCAAAAAAAAACACGCTGTACAGCCTTGAAGATGAAAAATATTGTTGGAATTTATCAAATTCAAGCGTTGAAATAAAATTCTCATCAAATGAACATTATTTGGCAGTGAAAAATACACTGCATTCATCCCCACGGTAGCCCAGACAATCGCATGCACATTACCGCTCATGCATAATGTTAGCTGCTTTTAGGAGTACGGTAATTGCAATGCGTTGCACTGTGTGTGACAGATATCAGAGCCCGCAGGAAGGTCATCAGCTATCATGATGATTGAAGGAAGAAATCATTTTAAAATCAAATTTTGCACGTATGCGAGCGCTTGGAGTGGAATCATTCATATTTAGAAGTCTAATAAATAATCGTACTTCCACATGGATTATGAAAACCTCACAACAACATTTTCAGGAAAAACCAATAGGACTCAAGTATATCTTTTTATAGAGAGGAGGGATTCACTATGTTATCGCATTCTTTTGAGTTCTACCCCATTCTGGAGTGCCATATTGTTAACCCCTTGACTACGGGAACTGGGTGGGTTGTGTACAAAGTCTATTGAGATTTCAGAATCTCAAAGGGAATGGGTTAAGTGGAATGCTCTAGAAATCCCCAATCAATACTGAACAAAAGTCCATTGTGCTAAGGGTTCTGGGGGGTTCCCCTGAGTTCTGAAAAGTTCTGAAAAATAAGGAACCTGTACCCCATTTCATAACAATTTTGCAATTGTTGTAAGTGTCCAATTATTGTCACTACTATGGCAACGGCTGAAATGCTGCATTCTGATTGGCTGTTGATATAATGTAGTTACAAAAATTGCAAAAGTTTTATGAAACAGGGCCCTGGTGGTTCCTGCATTAACTCTATAGGGATTGCAAAATCCAGAAGGGAACGGGGCAAAATATTATAATTCTCTATTTACTCTACGTTTTCTTCATTCTTTGACATTTTAAATTCACTTGACTCTTTTCATCTTTCCAGGCATCACATTTTGATATAATTTTGTTTGTTCAAACGCTGGGTTTACTTTCGTGATTAAATCATCTTTATAATCTCTCTGAAAGTTTTAAAGAGATCCATTAAAGGGTACCACCAGACAGAGATTTAGCTCTCTTACATCAAAGACATATCTTAAATGAACATACAAAACAAGTTTGTGATCCTGAAAGTATTTCTACATCGCCAGAGAATCATTTTTAATATCACCTATCAGTCATTCTGTCAGCGCAGTTCCGATTACGATACCACTTAACGATCCTCTTATCGGAAGCAACTGCGATATATCGCAGCAAGCAGAGAAAATCTCGAAAATCTCTTGTGTGCAGCGAATAAAAAATCAACTTGGCGTTCAGAAACAGCATCTATCCCGTATACACGTAGCGCTATACAAGCACTGTAATATTGCATGCATTCAGAGTAACCTACATTGTATTATGCATGGTGCGGTGGCTATATAGCGCTGGGCATTGTGTGTACCATGACTCCAACACTGCCGTTGTAGTGTGTACATCAAAGTGCGAGCACACACGGGCGTATTGCCTGCATGCCATACGATACTAACTATTTCATTGTAAGATTCTTGAGAACGATATGTGAGAATTTCATTGAAAAATAATAACCTAGGGAAAACAGAGAAAATCAAAGTCTGATTTGATCCCAATCGTTGGCGTGAAGTATCCAAATTCGGATACTATGGACGATTGGGTATCCAAATTCAGTGTCTATAGACACTCTTAAATTAAATCTTAAATATATCTTGATTATGGAGAAAAAATCAGAACACATTTGTATTCTTCTGTTAACATAAACCAAACCAAAACATACAAGAGAAGTGGGAAAGTTCCAAGTAATTTTGGTTGAAATTGTACAAAATTACCGGATCACTTTAATTCTTGAATCTAATTTTGTTATTGTATTGTACTGATTAAATTACTCCGTAATCATCAACCCCCCTCATTTTCACAGTCTGTTCTTTAGTTTAGTGCTTGGAAATTTGACTTGCACAAATCTTTTAAATGTCTGCATCACATTTTAATTTGTTGTTATACAGCTATGCCATCATTAGATTTGAGGAGTATAAACGGAGGAAAGACGAGTTCCTGTCTATACTATTGCCTGAATGATGCCTCCCTGGGATTTCTACTTTGTGCCATCTACATCAGTCATGTATTCATCATTTGGAACTCAGCATAATAATCAAGCATAAATACACTCAACTTGACTCGATTCGTCTTATAGAAAATTGGTAGTTCTTGTCTGTATACATTGTAACAATAATAATATCCTTGATTTATATAGTGCCTATCACGATTGATAATCATCTCTAAGCGCTTTACAATTATATTATTACCCCGGTCATCGGACACATTCTGCAATCAATCCAGCACACAAAGTGCACGTTTTCCACTCCCTGGGGAGCATTCCAGCCAAGGGTAACCTTGTGGGTGCACACGTTCCATCCTTCCAGGTACCCATTTATCAGTGCCTGTATGATGCCTCTTTGGGATTAAGTTGTACATTGGGCCGCATACATTAAACCAGAAAGTCACTTTTATCCTTTAAAACTGAGCATTATTTATTAAATCAAGCATTAAATTGATCAATAACCTTTGTAAATTTTCAACAAAAATCTCTTAGAGCTACCACTCTAGCACCTATATTGTTGCTTGGGTTTGGACTTTTACACCGACCGTTGTAATTTTTTACAGAGAATCCAAATATGATTTAAGAGTTTTTCCTTTAAAAAAATGCAATCCAGCTGAAAAATCACCGTTGGCAACGCCCCCTAAAAATTTGCCAGAACGATGTCCGCAATTCACAAAAGGTAATTGACGTCACTGTAGGTGGAAGCTTACATTCATCTGTTTTATAGATAAATGCGTATTCTACGTGCATGATGACGTTTTTAAGCCACGTTCCTGAAATATAGTGAACTTTTAAACTGGTGGAAACATGTCTTTTCTGTTATTGTGGTTATTTTTTGATACGTTCAAACTCAGGCTTAGGAATATTGACCAAAAAATGATATTGAAATGTATATGATTAAGTAATTGATTCGGTCTTCCGCGCCAATTTGAGCTACAGTAAATCATTCATACGCGTCCTGTGGACTTCCAGTAGCTACATAAGATCGCAAGGTTATGATCCTAAAATGTCCCAAACTTTTATAACATTCCATGTCTGAAATCCTCAAAATATGCCAGTTGTTTGCCTGATTGCCTCTAACTAGGGAGAATTTATTTTATTCATACACATGTATGTAATTATATACCATGTATTCCATGTCTGAAATCCTCAAAGAATTGGTGTATGCCCCTAACTAGGGAGAATTTATTTCATTCCTATGGTGGCATGTAATAATGTTCATTTGATAAATGTAATGTATTATGCTGGCTGCAAGTCTAGGCCCTTAAAATAGTCATTTTCAAATGAAATGTATATTAACAACTGAATTTTTTTTTTTTATGCTACTGAAATGATTATTTCCACCCGAAATAAACATGTGTTTATTGAATATACTATAACAGTTTTGTTTGTAGTACACTGAAATGTTTTTTGTAAGACTTAAAAGAAATATGTGAAATTGTCATTTTGTATTCATTTTCAACTGAAATAAATGTTTTTTTTCAGGTGATTAGTTTTATGTGCAGTACCCTGAAATATTTGTTGTAAGACCTCTACCTCTAATATCATTCTACCTCTAATATCATTCTACCTCTAGTAAAAAATATTTCAATTTGTGTTATTATTTTGTAAGTTTAATGTTGCATTATTGATGGAAAATGAAATACTATTCACGACAAGGCATACAAAACTACTTAAGGAGTACGGTACTCCTAAATTATTTTGTTAAGACTTGCTATAAATTATAGTATCCCATAGTACATGTAATCTGATAAACTGTCTTTTGATACTGGTGTTTTAGTATATCCCCTAATGTAGTACAAATAAATGTTGTGAAATTTTTTGCTATAATCTTGGAAACAGTTTTTAATTTGGTCTACATACATTACTGATGAGAAAAAGTGATGTTTCCATTTTTAATTTTTGGTCCCAGGGTGCATTTTGGCGATTTTAAAGATAATTAGCTGAAAATCAATAATATTCATAAATATGCAAATTAGGGGCAGCCATCTTGGATTTCAGAGTGTTTCCCATACAGCACTTACAAACGAGCACTGGAAATGGAATCCTTGCCCCAAAATACCATAGAATACTAGTTTTTATCAATATTGTACTATTCCTAGATAGAAAATGACCCCTGACCTTATTTCAAAAAAATGCAAATTAGCTCATTATCTTTAAAATCGCCAATATGCACCCTGGGACCAAAAATAAAAAATGGAAACATCACTTTTTATCATCAGTAATGTATTTAGACCAAATTAAAAAGTGTTTCCAAGATTATAGCAAAAGAAATTGCTGCTTTACATAACCTGATAGACTATTTATTGGACTGCCATTTCTTTCAGTAGTGTAATGTTTGAATTTCTGCCAATTGTTCTAAGATTCATATTATTTGTGTGAATAAACTTCAATAATGTTTTTTTGTTGTAATTTTGTCATTTCCACATGTTTATATCAGATTGTACAGTTGTATGTTCAGTGCACTGAAATATTTTTGTAAGACTTACAAGAAATTATATGAAATTGTCATTTTGTTGTCATTTTCAACTGAAATAAATTTTCATTTGATTATTACAGTTTTGTATTAAGACTTGTAAGAAATTATGTGAAATTATAATTTTGTAATTTTCACATGTTTACGAATATATCAGATTGTACAGTTGTATGTTCAGTACACTGAAATATTTTTGTAAGACTTACAAGAAATTATATGAAATTGTCATTTTGTTGTCATTTTCAACTGAAATAAATTTTCATTTGATTATTACAGTTTTGTATTAAGACTTGTAAGAAATTATGTGAAATTATAATTTTGTAATTTTCACATGTTTACGAATATATCAGATTGTACAGTTGTATGTTCAGTACACTGAAATATTTTTGTAAGACTTACAAGAAATTATATGAAATTGTCATTTTGTTGTAATTTTCAACTGAAATAAATTTTCATTTGATTATTACAGTTTTGTATTAAGACTTGTAAGAAATTATGTGAAATTATAATTTTGTAATTTTCACATGTCACAGATTGTACAGTTGTATGTTCAGTGCACTGAAATATTTTTGTAAGACTTACAAGAAATTATATGAAATTGTCATTTTGTTGTCATTTTCAACTGAAATAAATTTTCATTTGATTATTAGTTTTGTATTAAGACTTGTAAGAAATTATGTGAAATTATTATTTTGAAATTTTCACATGTTTATATCAGATTGTACAGTTCAGTACACTGAAATATTTTGTAAGACTTACAAGAAATTATATCAAATTGTCATTTTGTTGTCATTGTCAACTGAAATAAACACGTTTTTATTAGACTATTACGGTTTTATGTGTATCATAAAGTATTTTTGTAAGACTTGCTATAAATTATAGGAGCCCATTGTAATCTGATAAACTGTCTTTTGATACTGGTGTTTATTTGAGTGCCATTTCTTTCAGTAGTGTAATGTTTGAATATCCGCCAATTGTTCTAAGATATTATTTGTGTGAATATTAAGCTTCGATAATGTTGATTATTTCAATGACCATAGATTTTGTCTTTGCATGCACATGCAAATGGATTTTGCTTTTGTGGATGAGATAAGAAAACAGGTTGCGGACCAAATATAGAGGAATCTATTAAATACATGCATCAAAAGAATGGATATCATTTTTAATCATGTTTTGTGTAACTTGGATTTGAACTATATTACTAGATCCCTTTATCAAGTTTGGGCCACTAATTTTTAGAAGGTGTAGGTAATTAAAATGTAGCTAGCATACATATAGGTGGTATATATACCTGTATATATATATATAAACGAAAGGCGAACTAATACATACAGCTTTGGTTTCTTCCAGTATTTAAATAATGCAAATAATAATCATAAATGATTGAGAAGGAAGAATAATATGATCTAATAAAGGAAGAAATATATGATCTAATAAATCAAATTTTTGTATTCTTCCTTCTAGCACATGCAGTATATATATATATATATGTAACGAAACAGTACTTGTAAACTCCTAATGAAATCATGATCGTGTTTAATTTTAAATGATGTTGAAAAGCTATTCTCTTTGAAGACGTGCCCACGACTTGGTATGCATGACTAAAACTTTTGCAAAAGAACCCATTTTTCTATGCAATTTGTATAGCGCATTTGGTCTTTAGTCATGTGTGCCAAGTCGTGGGCACGTCTTCAAAGAAATTGCCCATTATATAATCATAATATTGAATATTATTTGTATCTGTCTCACTTAGCATATTAAATGGTCCAAATTCCACTACCATTACCATTGTGCAGTTAAAATACTTCTGAAATACCTCTGAAATAATAAATATATGATCTAATAAATCAAATTTTTGTATTCTTCCTTCTAGCACATGCAGTGAGTGTGTTTTTTAAATGTTTTATTAAGACGTGGGCCTAGAATGAGATATTGTACAGATGTTAACTGGTGGTGGAGGGAATATCATGGAATGTTCCTCTCCGAGGGATTTGAAATGCTATGAGGGAAGATTATCTTCATGAAATTCCATGATTTTCCCCCATCAACAAAGTTAGCATCTGTTATATGACTTTATAGTTTATGTACAAAAGTAACACATCTTTACACGTCTAGCCTCTGAACACGATTAGAAATTGTGGCATTTCAAAGTGATATGTTGACAAGTGATATTGTGATGTCATAAATAGAGTTTCTCAAGATTTCGCATATGAATTGTTAACATTGCGCTTTGATTTAAAAAAAATACTTCCATCATGTTACACAACACCTGCAATCGATAGCATCCCTATCATCGTTTGCCATAGGTCTACAGGAAAATTTGCCTGTATCAATATATACCGCGTTACATAATGAAATATGTGAACATCACATGACTGAGGTTAGCCAATCAATGACTAAACATATGTGAGTGGCTCTGGCAGAATCATCTCTGCAAAATTCTATATTCATGTAGAGGTTTTTTATATTCTTAGAAAAAAAAACAAATCGTTAGCTTTTATTTGATACAAAAGAGTAATTAATAACAATATTTGGGTGCAGTTAGGGTCCCTTCGATTTTTGCTGACATCGCCATGGTCCACACACACACACACACACGCACACCCACGCACACACATACATACGTCTCAACTGTCGGAATTTAACCACAACAATTAATTTCACTTCAAAAAGAAGAAATAAAAGTAAATGAAATCAGACAAATAAATATGATTAAATTATTTTTGTTTTTATTCTGAAATCGAACCATGAGACACAAGGGGTGCTCTTTATCAATACAAAACCCAGCATTTCAGCATATCTTTCGTTCAAAGTTCATCCGATACAAAAAAACACCAATCCTTCCTTCGGTAACGAGCATATCAAACATTTTTTTCTTCAAAAGCTGTTCTGTACAAGTCTATTTACAATTTGGTCTGCCCAGTAAAACAAAGGCATGGGAAACAAAAGACCTGAATGCATGTGTTATAGCGATGCTTTTTTTTACCAGGTTGTGCAGTTGGGCAAGTAGAACCCAGATTTTAAGTGAAATTTTGCATGCCCAAAACCAAACCCGAAAAAGAAGAATACTGAGTTTCTTATTTTGGTTGCCTGCAGTTGACCAGAATTTGGTGGCCCAAAACAAAGAAAATCACTGACAAAATCTGTTTATTTTGGTTGCCCAGTCGGGCAAGTGAAATATAATAGCAACTCAATTTTGGTGGCCCTGGGCTAGCGGGCCATTGCCCTGGTTATAGGCAAACTTAGCAAAAATCCAATAAGTCAATATATTTTGAATATGCTAGTGAACTTTTCAATTAAAAAATCTGTGGGGATTAAAAAACAACTTGATCACTTCATTGTTTTGTTTTTGGCATTTGCATTTATATGTTACCAAATATATTTCCCACTCAAATTAGTCGTGTAACGCTGTAACACAGACAATGGGTGGAATTCACAAAGGAGGTTTGTAGGAACCATGGTTTGACCAAGGTTTACATCTATGGAATGCCATTTGTAAACGGCAATAGCGATCCGACTGGTCAGGTAGAGTCCTTCCACCAACATCCAGAACATATTAAGGAATGTAAACTCCATACTTGTTAACAATGTTGATTTACAATTTACAGTATGAGAGCAGCATTCCATAGATGTATCTACAAACCTCCTTTGTGAATTCCGTCTTGTCAGCCTACGGTCTCCACGGTCTTCGTTCTACTGGGCCTTAACCTTTACAACAAGATCCTTCTAAAAAGTTAAGTACATATTATGCAATAACAAAATACATTATACTTTAGAGCACTTGGTATAAAAATACTGTCTGATATGTCATACACAATTTATAAATTCTCTACATATTTTTCTTATCCGTTGTATTAAAAAAAAAGCAAGTTCATTCATTTGTACTATACCTCAATAAAAATTGACTAACAATAAATAAATATAAAATGCGATCACAAGTTTATTTCCCGAAAAAATGTCATGTAAAGGCTGGATTTAAATTCAACTGGGGATTTATAAATGTTTTCCTGCTCTAGTTGTTTGTTCTTTCTGTTTCATTCATTTTTAAAACTCTTATAAAAAAATCACATACAGAATCTTTTGGGGAGACTTTTCAATAGTAAAAAGAGAAACTCTGCTGTTTGTGATCAGTTTAAAAATCTGTAAAAATGTATCATTTGTATTTGAATTCCTTTGTACAGTCGAACCTGAACTTTAGAGCTGGCTTGTTAAAAATTAGTAAACACCATGGGGCAATTCCACGGTAACGGAAGGACATTCAGACGCAATTTTTGAAATTTAATCAAATAATTTTTAATGTGAACACATATTGTGATATCCAATCATCCAATTTGGTACATTAAAACAGAAAAATAATAGAAAGGAATGCAAAAAATGAAGAAAATCTAGAAATAGGCACTGTGTAGTCCCATGTGTATGGGTTCATGTATGGTGTCTGTTTCTCCTATCAGGAGACGCCCAATATTTGTTTTAATCATGTAAACTGAAAGATATCATTATGTGATCATGATTCATGAAAGAATAATCCAGAAAAAATAAACAAGATCAGAAATAATCCTCATTTGATTTTTCCACTTTTGGCTCATTTGGCGTGGAATTGCCCAATGGCAAGTACAAAGTAATTGCTAATAATGATATGCCCCGTAGCAAGAACATAAACTTAGTCATATTTTAGGAGAAAACTTCTGTTTCTATCAAACAATACAAAGGTGTATACATGGACCAAATAAATATAAAGTAAAATATACATTGTAAGTTTCTACTGCTGAGACGGTAAGGAAAATATTTCCTATTCAAATCATACATGTGTATAGTACATACAATTTGATATAACATAAGGCAAATAGTGTAGATGAACATAAATAAATGTTTGATATTAAACAAGCAAATGCAAAAACGAACAAATTTAGACAGATTTACAAAAGGGTATTAACACTTTGTCCGCTGTGCAGTAGATCCCGCCGTCGCCAGATTATTTTAGGCGTGCATCGTATATTGTATGCGCGCACGCGCCGCGCGCATCGTTGTCTGTGACTAGAGTCGAACAAAGCGGGCCGCTGTTTGTGACTTGAGTCGAACAAAGCGCTGAAAGAGTTAACACATTGTAACATACAATGTATCATAGAAACATCAACAGATAATTGGTGAAACTCATACAAATAGTAGGTCCAAGTCGCGCTTTACTTCATACTTCGACTGTCAAATAAATAAATTTGTATTTCAGAAAATTTACTTTAATTCTGTACTGAACATGTACACATTCAAACATTTAACTTAATTATTTGATGAGTAATTATGATCAAAGACTGTGATAGTTATAATTCAATTATGTCCATATTAACACAGCTCTTAGCAAAAAATATCTGAGAATTAAGTTTAAAAGTACTTCCACAAAACTTTGATATGTGTATGTATTTGTTCTAGTTTCTTTATGTACTATGAACAGTTTTTTAGGTTGGTTGGAAATGGTTATAAAATAATTAAAAAACAATAAATACAGATTCATATACATGTATAAAACAAAAATAAATAATACAGATACATAATGTGTTACAAAAATAATATACAACAGTCAACAAGTAGTATAGCAAAATGATACAAATTCAGTTGAAAATAATTTTTGTAAAACAGTCAAATCTGTGTATAGTGACCACCCAATGGAAACAAGAACAGTGGCCACTGTAGACAGGCGAGTCCTACAGACAGGTTCTATACCATTCTACTTCTCTGTGGGGATCACTATAGGTGGCCACTATAGGCAGGTTGGCTGCTATGACATGTTTGACTGTACAGTACATGTGACTGGATTATTCGAAAAGGAAGTTGTTAAAAAAAGCAGGCAGATAGACAGATAGAATGGTTGGATACAGAATAACAGATGCAACATTAGCTGGTGTCTACCAGGACCCAATTATCTAGATAATTGTTATGCAAATTTGTATACAATTATCTAGATAATTGGTATGCAAATTTGTATACAATTATCTAGATAATTGGACCCTGTGTGACACCGACTAATGTAGACTATAACTGGTATGAGTTTACAAAGCTGTTTTTTAGATCTAAATCATGGTTTAACATGTCCATATCATGGAATAAAATATGGCTGTTGAAACTACCAAATTGAACAAATTTAATTGATTATGGCTGTTAAAACTACCAAATTAAAAATATTGAATTAATTACGGCTGTTTAAACTACCAAATTAAAAATATTGAATTGATTATGGCTGCTAAAACTACCAAATTAAAAATATTGAGTTGATTAATAATATTGAATTAATTATAATTCATAGTGTATTTTCTCATCTATTTTGTCACAAAATTCCAGTAATTCTCAAAAGCTGGAAAGTCTTTGGCCTTCCATACAACAGTGGTCTAATTATTTAAGCGCAGTAGAGTATATATTTATAGTAGCTGCGCTATATAAATGTTCATATTATTATTATTATTATGTCTTAAAATGATGTAAAATGGCGCAGTTAAACCATGGCTTCATTATACCACATTTGTAAATGCCAGCCAATAAGAATGTTTCAATGTGTCCAATGTAAAGATTATCATATTTCAACATCAATATCTTGATGTTGAAATATGACATTGAAATAAACTAACAAACAATAGTTGGATATAACAAAGAGCCTATTAAAGAGTTTAAACACAAAAGACAACCATGGGAAGTCGAAATTGACAAACGGCCGTAAAATGACGTTGCAGTGATGTCAACAAGTTCTGTAACAAAATAAAGCACAACATAGAACTCGATCAGTAAGGCATAAATTAAAAAAACAAAAGTAAAAAGACACAAAAACCACGTATTAAAATGCACATTCCATACGTATTGTTCCAATACAATTTCAAAAAAAGATAATAATTTGGACATGTTCATCCACTGCTTGCATATATCTTGAGTTCTTTTGAAAATATTACTCCGGAGACCCCCTACGGTCCCTTCCCCAAGTATTTCCAGGTCCAGTTTGTCATCAGTAAGTACGTAAATACATTTCAAACACCATGTACATGTACAAAAAGGTATTCATTGTCATACTGTATCTTAATACAACTTCAGTCCAAAAAATATGACTAACAACAACTTTTTTGCAAGCATCACACAAAACTCTTCCGTATTTCGTATTGATATGAAGACAACTTTTATATGAGGTTTTTCAACGAGAGTTCCTGGCATACATGTATCTTGGGTCAGATAAATTTGATGCAGTTCTAAACGGACAATTTTTAAATTAAAAACTGTGATGGATCCAGTGAGAGGAGGGGCAAGAGTTTTTCATGTACATTTTTCCTGTCCTTTTTTTCCTTTTAAATTCTGACATCTTAAAAAATCTATTTCATTGTAAATAGTATGAAAATGCATGTATGAGTCTATAGCATGATAAAATCTGGTGTCGATATTTAAAAAACTCTCTTTTAAAATAAATATTTGATGATTCCAGTTCGTAAAGGTCCTATTTACAGTTTATATTGGAAGTCTAAAAATCATCACACGGGGCAAAAAAGTATTCATTGTCTTTATCTGAAAAATTCAGTCCAGTACCTGATATTACACTGTACTTCAATGACTCGCAAAAACTTTGTAAAAAATCACACAAAATTCTTTCCAATTTGTATAATTTGAAGACTGCTTTTACATATTGGGTCTTCCGACACAAATTCCTGGATTCTTCGCACAGATTTTTTCTTATTGACCCATGTTTTTCATACAAATCTTTTTTTGGATGCGAAGTTGTGAAATAAAAGATCGAAACAAAAAATTAGTATCAATGTGAAAATGATCACCACAAGATATTCTAGATATGAGGTTGATCAAACTAACTGATGTCAATGTGTGATATGTATGAGGTTGTTCATTAAAAAAAAACGCTAGTTATCTATTTGAGGTTGATGATGAGAGGCCACAAACATTTCCTGGAAGAGAGGTTGTCACACAGTAGTTTCCTGGATCAAAGGTTGTTCACATATGTTCTTGGCATGTACATGTAGTTGTTCACACAAGTTTTCCTGGATCAAAGGTTGTTCACACATTTCCCTGGCATGTACATGTAGTTGTTCACACAAGTTTTCCTGGATCAGAGGTTGTTCACACATATTCCTGGCATGTACAATGTAGTTGTTCACACAAGATTTACTGGGTGTAAGGTTGACGTGGTGAGAGAGAGGTTGTTCACTGATGTTGTTCAACAATAGATAATAAAGTTATACTAGACTATATTATTGTTTTCTTTCTCTGCAGCATACATGTATAACACAGGAGAAAGTTCATCTAACTCAAGTCTCTGCAACGTTGAACACTGGATAAGGTATCCCCCTCCTCAAGTGAAGAAAATGTAATGGCCTAGTCCCACTGCAGCATTTATCCATCTGTTTCCTATCCGACCAAAATGTGGCGAAACGGTCAGTATCTAGCAAATTTTGAAGTAACATGACGTTTTGCTTCACGCGAAACAGGGCCGAATTCAAAGTTTCCTACTAGTCCATTCCGAGCTTGGTCCGCATCATTTCGTTTCCTGCTAATACCTTCGGGATGTGAAACGGATAGGATACGGAAGAGAAACAGTGCAGTGGGGCTACTCCATAACAGTGATGGCATCATAAGACCATGAGCATTCAATAGAGAATGACAGAAGTACTCATCGACATGTACTTCTTAATGGAAGTTTCTTGTTCTTGAAGTCGTGAAGCTTGAAGATGGCACCAACTTGCATCATCTGATAGGGGCACTGCCACATCCAGTGCTCTATATCGATGAATGATATGAGCAGAAGGAATTTCTAGAGTCCAAATACGGCATCAACTTGCATCAACTCGAGAGAGAGCACGGCCACATCCAGTGTTCTACATTGATGAGTATTATGAGCAGAAGGATTTTCCTAGTGCTTGAAGTCCAAACATGGCAGCAACTTGCTTCAATCTTGAGAGAGCACTGCCTCATCTGATGTTTTATAACAATGACTATGTCTTTCGAGTCCAAATATGGCACCAACTTGTGTCAACTGAGAGGGGCACCGTTGCATCCAGTGTTCTACGTTGATGCGCAAGACAAGCCGTCAGGAAGCAAGGTTGCCAGAAGGCACAGTTCTAAGCTTGCTAGACGTGTGTACTTCTGTCCATATCGGAATCGGATAGTCTCGTCTGTAGGATACAATAGAGTAATAAAGAATACAAATTAAAATCTTGGAATTCCCATTTGAAATAGTTTTATAATATATTTTGTTTTACTGTTCAAAGCAAATCATTCTTCTTCTTTACCAAATCTGGGCAATTCCTGCAACTGTGCTGTACCAGTGAAAACAAAGTACAGTCAACGAGTCCACTGTACACAGGTGACCTCTATAGGCAGGTCCGACAGTACTTGTTTTTCTCAGCAAGGGATCAATTTTGGTGGCCACTATAGGCAGGTTAGTTTGACTGTATTAGAAATTGCTTTCATACAATTTTAATACCGTAATTCCCTTTTTGAAAGAAATGTCACCAATCTTGAATAATGTTATTCATTCATTTCATGAAAGTAGTTGTATGTTTAATATGTTAAATCAGAAAATGTGATGGGGGAATGATCCTGGAAGCATGATAAAAATGTTGCGTTTTCCTAAAAAACTTTATCGTATCTTGAACAAGAGAATTGGTGATCATGTTTGTATTGGGAGGGGTGGGGGGAGGGGGAGGAGGCAAACCTTACGCATTTCTTTATTTTTAAACAGATTTTATTTTTAAACAGAGTTTCTGTGCCCATATTTATGAAAGCCTGCTAGCTTAGTTCCTTGCTAAGTCTATTTTTGATGGCGTAGCTACGAATTAAACACGATATATTTCAGTTGCCAACTAGGTTTTTTTTTTTTTTTTTTTTTTTTTGGCGGGGGGGGGAGGCAAATTAATTGGGGGGGGGGGGGGGGTGGGTCACGGCTCCCAGGTAGCTAAGCTACTGACAGCAGGTTTGATTGAATCTAACTTAGGGTCAACTCACCGTTAACGAATCAATTTCTTGTGATAAGGCACCAAACTTGGGACCAGCTTCCTGCATTTCAGGACCCGGTGGTCCATCTCCATTCTGTGAAGGCGAGAAAAATAAAGAAATATAGATCAATACAAAATAAGAATGATGTTGTTAAAGGGATAGTTGAGTTTTGGTAGAGAGGGCGCTAGACTACTTTTTGTTTGTTTGAGGTAATGAAAAACTGAGTGTAAAATTTGAAAGAGCATAATATTTAAATAATAAAATCATCTTTGTTTGATCAAAATCGGTTCAGAGACGGCTGAAATATCCATAAATATAACAATTTGTAATAAAGCTGGGGCCCCAGGTTTATTAGAGAATTTTGAACCAGCCGTTAAAAATTCAAAAAAATGCTTCCTCTTTTCAAAAAGTTACAAAATAGGTATTTAAATAGTTGTTGGTTATTTCTCTATGTAATCACTATTTCAACAAAACATCACATGCACAATATTTTATTCAAAATGGTTGAAACCGATGAGTGTTTAGAGAGCGCCCTCGTTTTAACGGCTCTTTTTGAATGATAACATGATCTTTACTACATCATTTGTAATTTTGTGTTCCTTTCTAGTTATAACTATTAGTTTGTAATGTAATGATGCAGGTTTTGGTTACTAAAATTCAGTTTCACCAAAACTTTACTCTCCTTTTATACCAGAACTCAACTATCCCTTTAAAGGGATCTACATGTACATGTAGTAACTTTGTTGACACGTGCAAAAACTGGTGAATGGTCAATGAAATGTGTATTCTTGTGATCTGATATGTCCTCTGATGTGTGAAAATTACACTGTAAATTAATGTCATATGACCGAGTGAGTAATGAGCGAAAATGCAAAGTGGTATTTGCCAACACACTGCACTTACTTTGTACACAGTTAAAAACCCTGAACACTTCAAGTGTAAATATCTTTGTAACAAAACCAAAATTTGGAAAATCAAAACATGCTCCATGTTTGTACTGGTATTTGGTATACGAATACAATGAGGTATATGTGAGACCGCTAGAGTTCTTTAATACGCGTGGTTTGCGGTTGCACCATGTGAGAGGGGAGGATTGGTGAGTCCTGAAAAGGACTGTGGTAGTCCCAGAAAGGACTGTTGGTAGTCCTAGAAAGGACTGTTGGTGTAGTCCTGAAAAGGACTGTTGGTATTCTTTCTAGGAGAGTCCTAAAAAAAACAAGACTGTTGGGATAGTCCTGAAAAAGACTGTTGGTATTCTTTCTAGGAGAGTCCTAGAAAGGACTGTTGGTAGTCCTAGAAAGGACTGTTGGGATAGTCCTGGAAAGGACTGTTGGTATTGCGAGGAGAGGGTGGATGGTAGGAGGGGCTCGACATTTCAAATAGGTTGACTATCCGTCGTCAGGAGTGAGTTCTTTGTAAGTTTTGTTGATTTTGACGATGACACTAGATCCAAACACTTAATTCAGAAATATCTTTATATAACAAAAGAGACATTCAGAAAACTGAAACCAGTTCCATGCTTCTATTGGTAATACCTATACAACGATGTAAATGTATGCGAGAACAGCTAGGGTTCTACATGTAAGTAATTTTTGCGGATTTTGACAATGTTACTAGATTCCTTTAAAGGGATCTAGTTATTGTCAAAATCATCAAAACTCTAGCGGTCTCACATATGTACATGTACCTCATTGTATTCGTATACCAAAAATCAGGGGGGTGTTTCACAAAGATCCTAAAGTTGAACTTGAAAGCAAACATTTGATACACATTTCTAGACCTGACATGCCCCCCTTCCTCAATTTTCGTCAAAACTCTCACATCGCGTCACTTTGTGACTTTTTTCTTTAGAGTCTTAAGCATCTTTTGATACCAAATTGTGGGCGTCATGACTACGGTCCTGGTGTCATTATGTACATGTAGCAAATATGCAACAAAAGTGCATTTCCCATTCATTTATGATTGTAAAAATGAGTGGTAACTTTGAAAGATGCAAAACTCCAGCTTGAAAATCTAAATTACAATTCGAAATACTGTACCTCTTGATAAGCATTTATAATGATACAAAATAAAATGAAACCAAAACAATAAAAAAACAAAGAAATGCATAAGAAAATTCAATTTCTTATGTATTTTCTTATGTAACCTGCTAGGTTCAACGGCTTGGCACAATTTGACCTTCAAATATACATGCATTTGAGGTGGCTTTTCGAAAACCTGACATGCGGCATGCATACCTCATCGCTTTGCCGATGTACCTTGTCCGCCCTACGTACTTCAACCTTGTAGCTGGGCGGGGGAGGCCGGCTCCCGTTCATGTGGGTCGTCCCATTCATGGAGGCGGGGGTGCCCAGGTCCATCGGGCAGATGTAGTCCTCGTGCTCCTGCCCTCGCCGGCTCTTCCCGAACGTCCGCTTCTTGGGCTGTGTGTGTTTGGAAGTAAAACACAATGAGGCAACATCATCATCAAAATATCGCTTTGTTTTAATATCCGCACTTGGATTACAACAATAATGCAACATATAATATTTTTGATTTACATGTACATGTTTATAGCGCCTAATATTATTGATAATCATCTCTAAGCGCGTTTCAATGATATCATTATCCCGGTCATCGGATGCATACTGTACTGCAAATAAATCCAGAATGCAAAGTGCACATTTTCCACTCCCTGGGGAGCATTCCAGGCAGGCAACCATGTAGGTGCACACAGTGCTAAGGAACTACGTTCTATCCTTCTGGATACCCATTTATACACCTGGGTCGAAAGCAGCAAATGTGGATAAATTTTCTTACGTTTTTTTTTTTTTTGGGGGGGGGGGGGGGGGAATCCTATCGTAACGGTCGGAAATATCTCAAATAAACAAAACAAACTTATACAAACCTTGTGTGATCAACTCAACCAACTTTTATATTAACGCGAACGTAAAGAGTATTTTCGCTGTGCGAAAAAATATGATTTCTTTACCTTAGAGGTTGGCTGCTCTGAAAATACTTTTTTTTGGTTAAAAATACTGTTTTTTACCTCTCAGAATACTTTTTTGGTTTGTGAAGGTTAGCATCTCTGAGTATCTATTTGTCGTATATATTTATTTCCCATTGTGTGTACAAAACAAATTTCCTTCGTTATTTTACAATTGGACAAATAAAATAAAATAAAATGAAACGGATGAATGAATAAATAAGGATTAGTTGTAGCAATATCTCACCTTTACTTTGGCCAGGAAGTTGAGCGGGAGGTACGTGGGCAGTTTCTCCGCCTCCCTCTTCTGCTGCTGGATATCCGGTCCGATCAGAGAGATGAAGTGAGTGCTGAGATGTCGCCGTAGCAACGTCTTGTTCCCCGGGATACAGAGAATGGCCGCGAGTGTCTCCGCCGTGAACCTCGGTTCTAGTACCTTATGAATACAAAATTAAGAAATTTGCAACATTGAGACATTTTTTTGACAGAGATTTTTTAATATGATTAATTTGAAGTGGGTGCTGAGATGTCGCCATAGCAACGTCTTGTTGCCCGGGATACACAGGATGGATGCGAGTGTCTCTGCCGTGAACCTTGGTTCTAGTACCTTTTTAAAGAGGAATTAAATCATTGAAAAATTTAGACAGCTTGCAACATTTTTTGTTTAACATGACGGTTTTGAAGTGGGTGCTAAGATGTCGCCATAGCAACATCTTGTTGCCCGGGATACGCAGGATGGACACGAGTGTCTCTGCCGTGAAGGCAAAGATGAGAGGTATCTAAGCAATTTCCTTTGGTTTTTGCATTAAAAACTTGATAAAACATTACAAAAAATTGGGTTTGTGTTCTTTCAAAACTGTAAAAACTTTAAATCCCTGTAGGTTTGCACGTCAACTTACCATAAGACCTCCGTGAACGCCGCTCCCCCTTAGGTTCGGCGCATACTCCGACAAGTCCACCGATCGCAGCCATTCCATCACCCTGTGATTGGTCCATAGTGTTACCTGAGTTCCATTCTCATAAGGCTAGTAAAGAGTAGACAAAAAAATAGGTATTCAAATGCTAATATGCTACCAACATTGAAAGTCAACAATTAGGAGGATTTAGGGGGATTTCATCAGAAATCAGGAAGAAATCTATCAAATGCATACAACCTAATGACACTAATATGTCAATAATCAGGGAGATTGGCTGATGGGATAAAATCCTATAAACCTTGGTCTATTTTCAGGGACTCTCCTGCGAAAATAGGGGGAGACTTGGCAGCTCTGCGCTATCTAAGTATTAGTTTAAAACTGATAAATGTGTAATGTTGTGATCTGATACAAAATGTCCACTGAGTAGTGTGTGAACATTTCACGTTGAATGAATGTTATAAGGCCGTAATGAGCAAAAATGCAAAAAGACATTTGCTAACTCATTGCACTGACTTTGTACACAGTTATAACTTTCCAGTGGATAATTACGAATCGGAACACTTCAATTGTAAATACCTTTTTAACCAAAGGATGGGGGGGGGGGAACGTATGAGAGAACCACTCGAGTTAAGTAAGTTTTGTGGGTTTGGAAAATGTTTAATACTAGATCCCTTTAAAATAGAAAATCAAATTAAAACGAAGAGCAAGCCAGAAAAATGCCCACAACATGCTCACCACCAGGCTAATAAAAAACAATTATTGAATTGGATAAGTCGTCAAAATTTTGGAATGCGCATGCCTTGAGAACGAGATGGAATAATAATACTAATAATTATATTACATTTATATAGCGCTTAATACAATGTTTCTAGGCGCATTATTATTACCCTTGGTCATCAGGTACAGGTCAAACCAGCACAATTATCTTGCGCACCATCTCAACTCCCTGGGGAGCATACTAGCCCAGCTGCCCACGGGCGCTGAATGCTTATTAACACCCAACCAAGTACCCCTTTATACTCCTGGGTAGAGAGCAGCAATGTGGATTAATTGTCTTGCTGAAGGACAAACGGAGTGCGCTGGGTTCTAACTCGGGATCTGGAGATCGGAAAGCGCGCGCATTACCAATCTTCCCACACCACGTGCATATACTGTAGATAGCACGAGTGTGACATCTCGTGCAAAGGTAAGGCTGAGTGAGTCATCACTTTTTAAAAATTTTTATAAACCAGGCCCCAATGGACTAGCACTGGCCGGGCATGGGTGTACAATGTAGCAGGTAGAGGCCAATAATGGCTTAAAAATGCATTAAAAAACCTTCACCATATTGTACCTGCATTACTAGCTAGTAGCTGAGCCACTATATACTAAATTGTGAATGTGCTGCATTTGCTAAGTACTGTGGACTAAAATTAGTGGTCGTCGTGGCACACCTGCATTCGCCTAATTAATGTATTTATCACATAATAATTTCAGGTCGCATATTCCTGAATATTCTATATCTAAAGTAACATTGATTGCATTATATATTATATACATATATATAGTGTACAGGCATGCACCAGTGATTTTAACTTGTTATGGTACTGTACAACACTGTTTCACTGTTTCACTAGGGCCCCGTTTCAGAAAGAAATAAAATCGATTGCAAGTTACAATTGATTGTAAGTCAGAAAATTTGCGCATTTCAACCAATCAGAGTTGTGCAATTAGTCACATGATCTGACTTAGAATTAATTGCAACTTAACAATCGATTGCATCTCTTTCTGCAACGGGGCCCATGTCTGGTTAGAAACTACTTTAAATGTGTTTTTTTAATTTTTATACCAGACATCATTCAACAATATCATTAGATTTTAACATTTCTACATTGTATTATATACAAACCATATTTACATGTATGTGATGTACAACCTCTGTAAGCACAGTGCCTGCATGCACCAATTCTACACTAGGGTGTCTTCGATATCAAATCTAGAACGTGGACGTCAAATTGATTGCATAACGATTTGTAGGCCCCGCCCCCATCTTCACTCAGGGACCATATTGAAATCCGCATTGTCCTCATCTAGACAGGGTTCATATACACTTATTTTCAAGTCAAATTCCATGACTTTCCATGACCATTACAGCAAAAATTCAATAACTTTTCACCACAATATGTAAACAAGGTTCTTTGTACCAAAATAAGTTCAAAAATTGTGATTCGTTTTTCAGTCATTTGCGTTGATCCTTACGCAATACCTATTGTTCAGCGGGGGATGAATGAATAGATCACCCCCCAGCCCTGAACAATAGGTATCAATTAGAGATCAACGCCCATGATTTCAGTAATGAGCAAAAATAGATCAAATGAAATTCCATGATATTCCTTGACCCATAAGATCATTTACAATTTTCCATGACTTTCAAGGCCTGAAAAACAAAAAAAAAGTAAATTCCAGGTGGGTGTTTCACAAAGATTCTAAGTTGAACTTAACTCTAAGTTGGACCTAACAATTATGGAAAGCCATTGGAAGCCTTGGAGTAAAATATATTCAGAAGCAAAAAAGCAAGAATGTATTAAATAGAATGTTCATAAATGTTGCATCAAGAACATGAAATCTCTTTGATAATAACAAGTATTAATTATTTATATCAAATGCCTTTGAAAATCTGAACCTTTTTAACAATTTTCAAAGAAACTAATGGCTTTCCAACAGGACTTTCCAGGTTTTCCATGCCTTGTGTGAACCCTGCTGGAGGACATTGAGAGAACTGGAAATAACTATGAGGGCGGAGCCTAAACGTGATGTCATAATGTTGATGTCTTAGTTCCAGATTTGCAAACTCCCCATTATTAGTAACTACTACGACACAATTTGCATATATTGCAGAACCAGTTTAACTTGACCAAAGCTCCTTTAAATACCAATTTCATGCACCAATGAATCAATATTTCACCATTTGTACAATAAATGCAATGGGTCGATTGACAAAAGCTATGTTTACACCACCGTGCCAACATTAATACACTACTTTGCTTGCTTATTGTTTCAATTTACAAAACTATAAATTCTACATTAGTTCCATACTTCCATAAAAATGTTATTTGCTATTAAAAAAAAGTTTTTGTCATCCTCAAGTTTCAAAATGTAAAACTACATATTTTAAAAAATGAGCAAAGAAGATTCTGGTGGGATATTTAATAGCAGGGCTGTAGTTGAGTCCGCACAAGTTCTGAGTCCGAGTACCCAATGAAATAGCATGTTCCCATTTGTTTTTACATCGTGACTCGGATCAGACTTTGAGTCACCAGACCATCAAAAACATCACTGAATATAAGACCCGTAACCTCCAGATTGGCGGACCGTTGCTCTACCGACTGAGCTAAATGGCCCTTATGTCAGTGGGTACTTCCTACGTGTTCCATTCAATCATGCTCGATTACTTATAACCACTACAAGGGATAATAGGGGGACAATGGGCTGAACTGTAAGACATCCATTAAACATACATGTACACCTATATATTTTCTAGTTTATAGAAAGAAACCTCCAGATTGGCAGACCGGTGCTCTACCAACTGAGCTAAAAGGCCCTTATGTCAGTGGGTTCTTTCTACGTGTTCCATTCGATGCTCGGATTACTTACAACCACTATAAGAGACAATAGGGGGACAATGGGCTAAACTGTAAGACATCCATTAAATATACACCTATATATTTTGTAGTTTATAGAAAGAAACCTCCAGATTGGCAGACCGGTGCTCTACCAACTGAGCTAAAAGGCCCTTATGTCAGTGGGTTATTCCTACATATTCCATTCGATGCTCGATTACTAACAACCACTACAAGAGACAATGAACTGTAAGACATTCATTAAACATACACCTATATATTTTGTAGTTTATAGAAGAAAAAAAATGAGGATAAACTTATCACGAAACAAGACATGAAAAATTAAATGAGAATAAACTTAACACGAAACAACACATGAAAAATTAAAATAAAACTAAAGTAAATTAAATACTTTCAAATAAACAACAAAGTAAAAACTATTAAAGTAAATAGATTAAAACGGGGAAAAAGGTAAAATAAGAGATAATGTGAAACGAGCAAGCCACAGAATTGTAGCGATATAAATGTGACAGAGACAGTGACGATGTGAATAGGGAATACATGTAGTGAAGAGTGTTTTTTTTTTGGTTTGAATATTTTGGTTTCCCCTTTTTTTAATACAAAACTACATGTATCAATGAAACATTAACATTAACATTACCCCCTAAATGAAAAGGAGCCCCCCCCCCCCCCCCTCCACCCTACAGCCCCTAACATTCTCATAAGAGTCGCTAAAGAATTTCATAAAAGATCCTGTTTGATATACTCAGTTTCATGCAAACATATTTTTTAGAGTACATTTTTTTTTTTTATGGATCTTGGATTAAAAAGTAGCCTTCAAAATGCATACAACTTTGTTTTACCCTGTAATTTGTAAAAATATTGAGACAAGTGTCCGTTAAACAGGAAACTAGCATTTCGCCCTTAAAAAACCCTGGAAAATACCCACAAATCTGTTCACCGTTTGAATGATAAGGGACAATTCTAACGAGTGTCTTGCTCACTGTGAATTCTTATTTTACTCCTCATTAAGCCATATTGACTCTCAATAACTCCCCTCTCTATATTCTATAAAAAGCAAGCCCCAAAATACTGATAAAGATTTCCATATGAAACCAAAAGGAAATAATTAACATTTCCTTTAATTTTCTAGTGCACATTTAATTCTTAATTTATGTTCCCCATAAATGTGTGCATATTGACCCATTAACTCAAAACGTGCCAGTAGAGTACATTCCCAGTGCCACACCCATCAGTGCCTAAGGCCCACAAATTTGTGGTTTGGTAGTCTTACACTTAAACAAGAAGAAGACTAGTTATGTGAAGTGTACAGGAAGAAAGAGCATAAATTCCTCTATTTTTAGAGTCCTATTTTGTTACTCTACCTGCTTTAGTTATTTTGTAATGATTTTTATTATTGCGTAAATCACTATAATTTAGAAAAATCCTTAAATTGGCAACACATTCTGATATTTTAAAACAGATATTGGCGTTCAAATTGGCAACTTTGCAGCAAAGTCACTTCATATTTGGCTTAAATGGTCATTACTAAATATTTTCCACCTATTTGTATGTCCTTTATCGGTCAACAAAATTTAGGAGTTGCCAATTTGTAGAGGAAAACAATGATCAATTTTGCCTGAAAATAGCTCTCGTCCTTGATGGGTTAATTGGAAGCCCACAGCTAAATTGCTTTTTGGAGATTTGAGCGGAATCTATTGAAAAGCAAATGCCCCACGCCCGAAGATTAGGGTGTGTACTGAACAATAGAGCCACTTATGTATACAATGCCTCCGCACAATGCAATGGGCATTTTCAAGTACTTGTATTACCATTGCTTGCAATCATAGACGTGGCATCCAAGCGGTAGCTTCAATGCAAGCACTTGGCACGTTAAGGTGTTAATTCTTAAGTTCTTCCAATAATTCCCAATCTCTACATTCTATACAACTAAAGCAAGCTCCCAAAACCAATAATAAAGTATGAACCATTTGTGGAGATGATGGTCAAAGCAAATTGAATGCATGATGGTGTGTGAAGGGTGCAAATTCTATAGCATAATAATATGTAAATATAGTAATATTAAAGAAAAAAAGCTTGAGAGGTAGCCATGGTTACGACACCCAATTATATTATTGACAAGAAGCATGCAGTGTACCAGTTCGTTACTCCATGGCGGCATGTTTTTAAGGTTCTTATACCACGGCTGCGAGGAGAAAAGGCACAAAATCTTGAATATTAATAAGAGATTAGAAAATGAGTAGATACATTTGTAGCTTCAATTGTATTTTTTTTTAAAGAAACATGCTTACAACATCGTAATTATAGAAAATTAGTAGATATGTAGATGTAGCCTCAAATGCATTTCGCAGAAAACTTGTCAGAAAGTAGAAAGGTACTTTTTGAAGCATTAAATGCACTTTTAATAGAATGTATAAATCATTGGTAACTCATGCTAAATTGTTAACAAAAAATCTTCAGTAATGTTAAAGAGCTTAAAAGTTTGATTAATGTTAATTTTTCAATTGCTTTTTTTTTTCAGTGATGTTTGACTTATATCGAAGAGGAACATAATTTCAAGTTGATGTTTAAATATATGATTTCAATAGTAAGCACCTGATAAATATAAATCTTGGTTACTTCATGCCAAATCATAAAATATTTTGTTACTGCAGAAAACAGAGAGTAAAGCAGAGAGAAATATTTTAAAGAAAACAATTTGCTGCAAGTGAATATCATTTATTTTGTATTAATCGTGACTTTCTATTAATTATTCAAGTTCTAGATTGAATATTTTGTTTGATAATCACTCAGACGTTATTAATTTAATGTTCAGCAGTAAATCATTGGTACTCATGCCATTATAAATCTTTGCTAATACCAAAGACTGATTGAATATTCCTATTCAAATTTATATTCAGTTTATAATTCAATCAAATATTTGGAAATGAAATTGGTGTAGAATATTAAAAGACATGAATACAAAAACATATATAAATGAAATAAAACACATTAATACAAGAACAAAGAGAATAAAATACAACACATATAATCATAGAAGAAGAATCGGTATGCAGTGTATAACATTTCACAGAAAAGACATAATTTACATAAACAGGGCAGGCCCTCTATAGCCCATCAGGCCCACTAGGCCCATCAGGCCCTCTATGGCCCACATATGTGTGGTTTGGTAGTCCTACACTTCAGCAAGAAGATAACAAGTTATATGAAGTGTGCAAGGAGCAAGATAATACATTTCTTTATTTTGTGTTTGCCCTATTTTGTTACTGTGCCTGCTTTCGTTATTTGTTTAAAGATTTATATTATATTATTGCATCTATATTGTTATAATTTAGGAAAAACACATTGCCAAATTTTCAAAACAGATTTGAGTGTTCAAATTGGCAACTTCACAGCAAACCACTTTATATTTGTCTTCAATGTTAATAACTAAATATTTTCGCCTGTTTGTATGACATTACAAGATTAGACGAAAAACTAGGAGTTGCCAATTTGTTTAGGGAAATAATTATCAATTTTGCATCGAAAAAACACTCGTCCTTGATGGGTTAGGCTTTTCTCTCAGGTGGCCAAATGACTTATTAAACAGATAAGACTCCCACCATAGTACATTTGTAGTTCCTAATTAGTTGGTGGCCAATACAAAAGTATCTAGTGGCCCAAATAAATTTCTGGTGGCTTTAGGACAATTTTCAAATCGAATACATTTATGTGGCTATAGGCACCAGGACAAGCCCTAATAAACAAGAAAACAAATTTATAAATAAATATTTTACAAATACAAGATACATTCATGAAAGAATTTAAATATATGTATACCTATAAATACATTGTGACACAGGGGGTAACATGTATTCATTCCTACTTACATTGCCAATTTGCAGATCAACATCACTATGTAATTGCTACGTTCAAAAAGAAAATGTTTGCAAAATTCTCAAATCTAAAATACATTTTTGTATGATTACAAATTACACAAACAAAGTTGTCTTAGATTTCTTTTCTTACCCTATGATATTTTATTAGTGAAAGTAAATTACATATATATAATTTGCATAATTTATGAATTTCCAACTTGCACGTTTCACAGAATATAAACATTTGAGAGAACCGTAAGGCAGTAAGGAGGGGGTGTAAGTTTTTATATAGTTTGGGGGAAGGGGACGGAATAGGAAGGGATGGTTGGTATCTTTTAGGAAGGGGGTGATGTAGGCTGTTTTTTTTTATAAATAGGGAGTAGTCAAATGGTGGTTAGATGGAACTAATGGGTTTGGGAATGAGAATATATATTTCTATTGGATAAAGTAAACAGTACAATAATAAAACAAGGAGTAAGAAATTGGCAAAAACAAAACAAAGATACAGTATAAAAGAGCTTCATGTATTTTTTTTTAAAGATAAGAAAATAAAAAAGAAGGATAACACAAATTGATAGGATACAGGTGAATTAATGCACGATGATAGGAAATAATGGGCAAAATAATGAAAATCATTGTAGAGAAGATTCAGGAAGAGAAACTTATTGAATATATTAATGCCTCTAATTAGTTAGAAAAGTACATTGTAGGTTGGATAATGTACATGCTACAGGATAGTAATAATTAGAATTAAAGTCGATATTGTAAGGTTACGGCAAATAAAAGAGGAAAATCTGGAGAGGTGAACAACTTAAAGGGGAAACAAATGAAAAGCAAACAAAAAGTAAGAAAAGGGACGAGTTGATGATGTAAACCTTAGCCACTTTCACTTTCCCCCAAAACAATATACAGTACAAAAAAGTAATTGTAGTATTCCAATTAACAAACAATGGTTGTCAAACATATGAATGAAATGTACCCATAGGAGTACCAAGGGGGGTTTAGGGTGTTAAACACCCCCCTTTAGCAATTTTTTTTTTTTACTGTGTAAGGTATACAAACACACCCCAACTACGCCATAAATGAAGCTAAAGCACCCCCCTTGAAAAAAAATCCTGGGTACACATAAGTTTATGAATGTAAAATTGCTCCGTATTCTACGTAACATCAACTATCATGATTTCAATTCATTACTTGGTCGCAGTCAAAATGAGGAGAAATAACCAACCTCTATTAAAGCCAGTCTCACAAATCTTTTCTGCGATCACCTACATGTACATAATCAACTGCAATTTGCTGCAGGTTTTTATTTTTCATTTTTTTTCATTTGAACCACTTAAAAAATGTTGACACTGATATTGCCTGCGAAGGTGTGATTTCGTTTTTTCTGACACTGAATTTTATGAAAATTGCAATTTGCTGCAGTTGTTTTTTTTTTTTTTTTTTTACATTTGAACCACTTTAAAAAATGTTGACACTGCTATTGCCTGCGAAGATGTTATTGCATTTTTTTCTGACACTGGATATTATGAAAATTGCAGAGATTGATTGCATTATATGTGAGATTCACACAATTTTGTGCCTTCGCTACTTCTTCATGATCAACACTGTATAGGCAGAGCAGGCAATAATATACATGGGCAATTCCGTATGAGAGAAGGCAAAAACACCACATCTCAAAGTTGAGCAATCTTCCCTAAATCAAACTGTTATCAATAGAGGAAAACTTGAATTTTAGGAAACTGAAAACCATTTGTGAATAGCTCTATTGGTTTTGCAAATATTTCTGCTTGAATTGAACAGAAATTTATAACCTTTTATTCATAAATCAGCTTCATTTCATGAAAATGAAGTGAATCTTTTAATTCAATGATTGTTTCTGCTCTTTTTCTCATATTTTCCATACAATGTATCAACAATCACAAATTGTAAAGCATGGGCAGTAACTTCATTGCATTTTTTTTTTGAGAAATTTTTGAAATCTATGCATAAATTTGATCGTAATTCCGTTACGATAAAACGTAATAAGTTTTTCTCAATATCTTATTACTTGTTCTTTAGTCATGTCATTGTGAATTCTCTTCCTTCACCACAGTCCTAAGAACTTCCAACATAATTTTCTGAAATAATGTCACTACTTTTTCCAAAATTGGCGTAACGGTATTAGTAATTCCGTTACGTAACGGAATTACACGCACATGGTTTGTAAGGTATTGAATGATATTGCTAAAAATAAAAAAAATTCTTGTTCTCAATGTAGAAATATCCTTTAAATAGCATGAACTGTAGCCATGTAGACAATACGTCATTATACAAGTACTGTACAATGTTACTTTATGTGACTCATTGTACCCACATGCTTCATATTGCATCAATGGTGATTTAACTAAATTGATACACGATAGATAATTTCTCTAATCTCTCCATGAACATAATAGAGATGATAATGTTCTATCATTAAATTAGTTTCCAGCAAGAACCACTTGACTGAAATTATGAAGATGCAGCAGATTCATGTTTGTACTTTAGAAAGGGAAAAACAAAAACAATACAATTACAAAAAAAAAATCCAGTGATTAGTATGACACTGGTGCTACATTTGTTTTCTCACATTAATTTACATTCATGTATTTTAAGATATAAATCATACCTTCAACTTTCAAGGAGATTTAATATTAATAATTTTGTAATTGTATGTAGATTTGAATATCATTGATCAGTTAAAGGCTCATAACTTATCATTAATTATGTAAATTTGTATTAAACTGAAGCATATAAAATTAAACATAAATACAGAATAGGCTTCAAGATATTCAAAACTAAACATAATACAGGCTAAGATACACATGTTTTATTCATTATCATAAAGTCACAATACATTGAGTGTTCAGTGTGCTTCTGTATGCAGATCAAAGAAGAATGATGTACAAAGTATTTGCATTTTCAAATGGGAATTCCTAAAGGTGTCTTTAATTTTTGGCAATTCCATATTTATATTTTATATGCCAACTTTTTGTTTGAGGATCATACACGTTTATATCCGATATACATCTATACACGTATTTCATGGAATGGATGAAAACGCATTCCAAATTGATTTGAGAGTAAATTAAGATCAATTTAGGATGAATTTTTTAAAGAATAATTTTAGAATATAACAAGAGTTTATATAACAAATCTTGATTTTCTTGTTATTCTGTTACGCACACACATAACTTCAGGATTTGTTCTGGTCCTTATGTAAGAGCTTGTGATGAACAATGCATACACATTCTTTACTAATGACTATAAGCAGAAAAGCAGAAAAATGTAACCAAGAAATTGCATTTTCATGGGTGGATTTCACAGGCGTAATTCCGTTACAGTGACATTCGTTTGTCTTAAGGTAATTTTAGAGGTTAAAATAGATCATTTCTGGAAAAAAAGATGTACCAAATTCAAGTTTGTAACTTAAATGATAAGTTTTTATTACCAATGAAGAATTTTTTTGTGGTAGCTTTTGCAGAAAATCATTACATAGTTAGTGTTGAATGAAAGACCCCTTTCCGTTATGATTGTATTTTGGTCTCTGGACGCTACAGTGTTATAGATTTGTAACAATCTTGGGTTCTGTTGTACCTCTAGTACCCCTGCCAGTTATTAAAGTTTTAAAAACTGTGAAAGTGAAAGGAATTAAAAATATGATTAAGAAAATAGAGCTAAAAATCACTTATTTGTCATTCTGTAACAGTGGAATTACCCATTCACAATGCATTTCCATTCACACAGATTTCCAATATTCAGGAAGTTTACGAGGCTTTTATAGCATTGAAAGTTGAATGATTTGACCTGTTTGTGATTTGTAATTGTTTAAATGTTGCTTGATATTGATTATGTGCAGTTATTTAGCATTTCACATAATGTAGTACATTTTTTTTTCACAATTTAACCATTTTTCTTGAAGTAAAGGAAAAATTCTAAAATGTTGCTTTTTTTTCCTTCAAATATGGTTATTATTGTCAAATTATTGATTTTTGAAAAGTATTGAAGCTAAAATGTGAATTCTTTGTTGTTCATGTACCGATTTGTGGAAAAATTGATTTCACTGCTTAAGTTGTGTAATTCCGTTACACACATTAGTGGACATAGTTCCTAGGATTTTTCTTTCATTAAATTGATGCAATCCTTTTTAATTTCTTGCCTACTAATATGAAGCTGAAAATAAACCGAAATAAAGCTGGATTTTAGCAATATTTTTTTCAAATTTCACTCTTATTTGTATTTTGGCCATATTTTCATTTATTTTACACATAACAAGTTCAAAAATTGCTTTACAGATATGTCAAATTATGGTTTATATTCAAGTGCTAGATAGCCTTTATGTTTGCATTAGCATGTAAGAAAAGTTGAGCGCAAAATAATTGAGTTTTCCTTGTAACTTTCAGAGATGTAATTCCGTTACAAATTTGTGTAATTCCGTTACAGTGGTCTTTTTTCAAAAAAGTGAATTTGTGAACTTATCATTGTGTTGTTTATGCACGTACTTGTTCCAAAATGAAGTTGACATTATCAAGATAGAAAAAATACATAAAATCAGTTTCAAAGTGTCTTATATTTCAGAGAAACTCAACGCAAACTTGTAGCAAAAAAAAACCTCCATTCTCCGGTAATTCCGTTACGGTCACACATATTGGTCTAGTGTGCAACAACACATGGAAGATATAAAACCATTTCCCTATCATGTTGTAGCCTGGTTACCCGTGCAACTTATATAAGTATCAAAATTTACTTTAGTCATGAGAATATTGCGCAGGGAATGAAATAATGAGCAAAAAACGTCTCTGAATGTAATTCCGTTATGGTGGAATTGCCCACATGTAACATCACTCATGCGACCTCTGACCTAGATCTTACTGTAAGTCCTTTAGCTCAAACGGGAAATGAATGAATAGATCACTCATTCCCCCTGAACAATAAGAACCATTTACAGATCTACGCCAGTGCGTGCGACGCACTCTCAGCATCAAATTTATTACTCTTTAAATAATTGATCGGTGGTTATAGTTAAATATGCAGTGAATTTAAAGCACAGCATCATCTGCAGGTTGAAAAGCACACACTGTCGTGCATATTTTCACTTGGATAATTGTAACACACACACAAAAAATGGCAATATACAGAAGGCGGCTTCTTTTTTTAACATTAGATGCAGTACTGCATATAAAAATTCTTACTGATGGCACTTCAAGTCCGCATACCACATGTTCTAACATTTGTTGAATTGAAGAAACGGTGTATGGTCCCTTGGTCTACACTCAGTTGGTCTACTACCTGATGCCTTTAACTTCAATTTCCCCAACTCCAAACATGATCCCTAACTTAGAACCTAACCCTAACTCAAATCCACACCCCTAACCCTAATCATAATCCCTAATTATAATCATAATCCCCTAAATTTATAATTTTCTAGTAGACCAAATGGGAGTAGACCGAATGGCTGTAGACCAATCGGCAAGTTACCGAAGAAACAGTATCTCGGGCAATAACAAAAATATCCCTGTAAGTCAAAAGCAACATTGAGTATAATATACAAACTGTTCAAGAAGAAATGTTAAATATACTATCAACTCAAGCCACATATCATCGGGCGAGAGTGAGCAGGGCATGAAGACGATGTTTTGCTAAATTGAGTTTTGCATACCATCTTGCAGGTCAGAGCCTTCTCTATGTGATGCTGAAATTTCAGAAAAATCATCATTTTTGATTTGTGGAACATTTGTCAAATATTAAAGAGAGCTACAACGTACACTTTGTTTCTAAAGGGCTCCCAAGCTTTGAACACGATTATAATTCTAAAATAGTACAAATTAAAGCCATTTCTTCCCCAGCCGACAACACTGTATATTGTGCAATTTATCACACTCTCCTGAAACCCCTAACTAAACGGGTTGTTGTGGTAACGCATAATCTTACCTCATCGGTTGGTCTCCGACGGAGGCAGCTCGGATGGAAGTTGTTGAGTCTTAGGCACTGGATGCCGCGCATGATGCTGGTGTGGTGGAAGGCACTGGTTACTTTCAACAGGAGTAGATCGTCCTGAAATTTGCAGGAACAAGAAAAAATGTCTTCGTCCTCATCTTTACCATCAACATCAACATCATCTTGATCATGGTAGTCATCGTCGTCATCTTCCTAATCATCATCATTATCAGCAGCAGCAGCAGCATCATTTCATCTTCAGCATCATCATCATCATCATCATCATCATCATCATCATCATCATCATCATCATCATCATCAACATCATCATCATCATCATCATCATCATCATCATCATCAACTTCATCATGGTCTTCATCGTCGTCATCTTCCTAATCATCATCATCATCAACTTCATCATGGTCTTCATCGTCGTCATCTTCCTAATCATCATTATTATCAGCAGCAGCATCATTTCATCTTCAGCATCATCATTTTCATCATCATCATCACCATCACCATCATCATCAGCAGCAGCAGCAGCAGCAGCATCATTATCATCATCATCATCACTATCATCATCCAAATCATCCATCCATCATCAACTTACCACTGTCAGATGGTGCAGCATTCGTCCATCCAGCTTTGCCTCCAGGAAGGAATCCTTGTACTGCGGTAGTCCCACGTCATCCAGCCACCTGGTCACCCAGTGGTAGTCCAGCTCGCCCATTTTGTCATCTTCTCTGTCCCCTCCCGATCCCATGGCCTGTAGAGCCAGCTGCAGCTTCTTGCGATGTAGCGGGTTCTTCAGGCCAAGGTACTGTAAATAAGACATTTAATCAAAAAGAAGCTTTATCATGATTCTGACTACTCCCGGACAAGCCACCGAATGTTACACAGTGGTGGTCCAGCTTGCAATTTTGTCATCTTCTCTGTCCCCTCCCGATCCCATGGCCTGTAGAGCCAGCTGCAGCTTCTTGCGATGTAGCGGGTTCTTCAGGCCTAGGTACTGTGGATAAAACAAAATCAAACAATGCTTGTGATGATTCTGGAATCTTTTTAGGACAGCTCCCGGACAAGCCCCCGATGTTACACAGTTGCAATGCATTTTGTCATCTTCTCTGTCCCCTCCTGACCCCATGACCTGTAGATGTAGAGCCAGCTGCAGTTTATTGCGATGTAGCGGGTTCTTCAGGCCTAGGTACTGTTAATAAGACATTTAATCAAAAAGAAGCTTTATTATGATTCTGACTTCTCCCGGACAAGCCACCGAATGTTACACAGTGGTAGTCCAGCTCGACCGACTTGTCATCTTCCCTGTCCCCATGGCCTGTAGAGCCAGCTGCAGTTTCTTGCGATGTAGCGGGTTCTTCAGGCATAGATACTGTTGATAAAACAAAATCAAACAACGCTTGTGATGATTCTGGAATTTTTTTTCCAGACGGCTCCCAGACAAGCCCCCAATGTTACACAGTTGCAATGCCTTTTGTCATATTCTCTAGATCCCCTCCCAATCCCACAACCCGCAGAGATAGCGGCAGATTCTTGCGTTGTAGCGGGTTCTTCAGGCCCCGGTACTCCCAACAAAAATACCCAACAAAAGCTTATAAATGATGATTCTGGAATATTTTCTGGACAGCTCCTGCAGTCCTCAATTTATTAGATGCAACCAGTTCTTAAGGTTAATGAACAATCAATGAAAGAACCATTTCAAATAAAATGGCATTGAATGTTTTTTATTTTGTCTTGGGCCCTTTTTAAATTGTTAAATAGATAAATGATAATCATGGCAGGAAAAAAATGCAGAGAGATCTAACAGCCTGCAAGTTAAGTACATGTATATATAAGAAAACCAAAAACATACCTTTTCTATTTCGAGCGGCGTAGCTCCAAGCAGCGTGCCCCCGTTCTTAATCCATACGCGACACGCTGAGGCGTACTGCGCCAGTCCCATATCTCGCAACCAGTCTGCGACTTGGTCGCTGCCCCACATGGCAAATGGTGCATTGGCGTCACTGTAAAATAGCAAGTTGTAAAGAAATGAACAATATCAAAATTGACATGAATAATGACTTAATGAATATGACGTTGCATTTTTGCTCATTACTCGGTCGGCCATATAACATTCATTTAACGTGAAATTTTCACACATTACTTAGTGGACATATCGGATCACAACAATACACAATTTATCAACCATTCATCACTTTTTGCACTTGTCAACAAAGTTACTAGATCCCTTTAAAGACATAAAAAGCTACTCAAATATAGAGGATGTTGATTACATTCATATGCCTCCTATCTTTAACGTTTGAAACTGGGTGGAAATTGGGCACAAAGTCCCATCTGGGTATTTATTGCTAAAGGTGTCACATATCACCGGATATTGCAAATGGATATCCGACGGATAGAAAATTTGCAAAATAAAATTATCCGGTGGTGAAAGTTGTCTCCATTGCTTCATGCACAACACATTCTGCCAGATAATAAAAAAACAGACATCATCTGACAAGGAACGCATTCGCCGAACAAGAAACGGGCAAGAAATGCATACGAATGCATTGAAAGTTTGGCTCTCTGTCAGGCGTCTGTTAACGCTATCTGGTGATATGTGACAAGGGCTTTACATGCAATACTTTTGAGAATTACTTGGTGCCTACCTGGGTGTTCCGTTCCTCTTTAGGTCCTTGGACCACGCTAGTCTAGGTCCTGCCGTGGCCCTCAGTCGACTGTTCCTTGAGAACTCGACTTGGACGTAGTCATCATCATCCTCTGGATTTAGGCTTGCTGATCCACTTCGTTTTAACCTGTAAAGAGGAGATTTTTTTTTTACAAATGTTCCTTCATATTAAAATGGGTTTCACTGGAATTTGACTTATCCTAGGATTCAAGTGCATGTATCATACATTATTTCTTATTTTGTTAATTTTTTACCATTCAATAATCACCAGGGGGTTAGTCTCTAATGATCCAACTTTGTAAAATACAACCTCACCATAATTGGGTACTTTTAAAATCAAAACAAAGATAACGAAAAATGAAACTCACTTTCCGATCAGTTTCTTGATACACCCTTCGTATCTCTGATATTCGAAATTGGTCAAGTCAATTAGCAATTAAGACTAGGTGTCTGGGCATATTATTAGGAATTTTGAAAATATAAAAAATAATTTGAACAAATTAATCTCACTTTCTGATCAACCTTCTGATGCTCTCTTTGCATCTGCGGATATTTCATGTCATTTATTTATTCATCAAAACAATTTACTTACTTTCCGATCAGCTTCTTGATGCCCCCTTTGCGCCTGCGGTGGTCCATAGGAGGGGTGCCAGGCGGGGCGGGATACCCCCCTCTCTCTAGACTCTGGAAGGTGACGTTGCGGGGGCGCTGTACCCCTAGGCCATCCTCCCCTTCTGATTCTGTCATGGCTGGGAAGAAAAAATTTAAAATGTGGATAAGAATGAGTACTTATTGGGATACTTCCTTGCAAATTTGTAATTAAAGTGGAGGTGTTGTGGCACGATTGGATAGGCGCTTGACTGCAAAGCACGGGATCGAACCCAGATCGATGCCGCCAATACAGCACTAGTGTCCTTCAGCAAGGCACTTTATCCACATTGCTGCTCCCCGCCCAGATGCAGTATGGGTACTTGGCATGAATGAGGGCGCATATAAAGTGCATGAGTGCACTATAAAGTAGCACCTGCTGGAATGCTCTCCAGGGAGTGGAGAGAGTGCACAATAAAGTGTGGAAGTGTATCCAAGAGGCTAACCTGGATAAATAAGACTACAAACAATTTTTTTTAAAACTGCATTCAAGGGAGTCAAGATTAGTGGTCTACTGTATATAGACAGGTGGTCTTTATGTACAGGTAGTCACTAGAGCAGGTTTGACTGTGATACATTTTCAAATGTTAGCAAAGTAAAAGCTTTGTAAACGTTAACAACAACATCACATACACGACAAATCATGATAATTGTGAATGGAAATTGTGTTTTCTCCCCCTTCGATTCTGTCATGGCTGGAGAAAAAGGATGTGGATAAGAATAATTGAGTACTTGGATACATCCTTGCAAATTCTTAATTAATTATACATGCAAATCATGATAATTGTACATGGGAATTGTGTTTTGTAAATTCATTATGTGAACCCCTGGTTTCAAACAAATTTTATGGTATGACATGCATTAATTCTCCATAGATCACAGCCAGAGTATTTTGGGACGAGCCCTAGCCACTCAGAATGCAGCATTTCAGCTGTTGCCATGGTAGTTACAATAATTGGTCACTTAATACATTGTACAACAATTGCAGAAGTTTTGTGAAACGGGGCACTGATCGGGTTAACGCCGTACAAAATTAATCTGACATTTTATAGCCATTCCAGACATTAAAACCTGTAATCATCTACCTAGATGAAAAGCTCCCTAATGGCGGAAATTATGCCGCATTAGCTCCACACAAATGAGAGTGGAAAGGGGTGTTTTACCCAGGGGCCTTGGAAACCCATTCAATCAGTAGGGGATATAACAAAGGGTGGAGCAATTTTCTTTCAATTAACTTGCTCGCTATCGCTAATGCTTTGGTCATTAGGGAGATGGATATTCAAGCTAACCTTTAGCTCAGAACATACAAAATGGAAAAAAAGGATAAACATAATAATGTCAGACTTGTTAAGATTTTGTGTGATCCCTACTGTTTGAGCTAAATGCTGAAATGCTTTTGAAATTCTAGTGTATGTATAAACCAAGGAGATAGATTATCTCATACATCCTTGTATAAAACAATTAATACAAAATTTACATAATTATGAAGATGGTGATGGTGATGATGATGATGATGGTGATGGTGATGGTGGTGGTGGTGATGGTGGTGGTGGTGGTGGTGGTGGTGGTGGTGGTGGTGGTGGTGGTGGTGATGGTGATGGTGATGGTGATGGTGATGGTGATGGTGATGGTGATGATGATGATGATGATGATGGTGACAATGTTAACAATGATGATGACAATGATGGGGGTGGAAGATATTGACATCTCATTTAATCCGTAGGGATGCGACAAAGGGAGGAGCAATTATCTCTCAATTAGCCTGCTTGGCATCACTATTAACCCGTTCCCTACAAGATTCTAACATCTCCATAGACTTGTACACAACCCACCCGGTTCCCATAGTCAAGAGGTAATGTGCTTTGACCACTAATGTTTCGGCCATTTACAGGCAGATACAAATTCAAGCTATGAAAGTAAAAACGCTGTGTAACAAAAATACAGGCCTCTAAGTGGTCAGATGTGTACATGTTTCTGACAAAAAAAAACATATTGCCATTGAAATTGCAGTAAAATACACTATAAAACCATGCAAATTGTACATGTTCATACATGTATTTATCATACCCATGAGAATAACAAATGCAATTACAGTAGCACTAAGACTAGCTAAGTACTGTACTGATATAATCATATAGTGTGCTTTTGTACTTGTAGTTCTAAATATTATGATACACTACTGATTGAACATAATGTACAATCATGCATGTTTTGGCAGCAATCCAGCAATAACATGTGACATTATTGAAATGAAAGTGAAATGCTATGTAGATTAGAGTGTAAACAAACTTTATGTTTATACCACCTGTGATCTTAGCTGTTGTTTATGCCAAATGAGTTTGTACATGTAAATGTACATGTATGTCTTTGTAAAATTTACAAACAAATATAACTTAAAACAACATTAATTTCAATACCAGATACACGGATACAGTACTCCTACATGTATGTACATGAATGTATGTCCATTTACATAAATAATTAAAAGGCCCTAATTGTTCAAACTGCTTTTAAAAACAAAATCAAAACTACATAGCATGAACATGATTTTAACACATGTTTTCCAGTATTAAAATATATACGTAAATGCTAATCAAATTACATGCATGTGGAATTGTGTGACAGATAAAAAAAAATAAAAAACCTACCTTTCTTGCTTCTGTGGTAAAACATTTTAAATTTCCAACTCCTATCCAAAATAATATTCCGTTTTCCTTTCTTCTTTTTCCTTCCACAAGTTACATAAATTACAACAAATTTCCACTCGAAGATGATCTAGTTTCCCCGACACCACACAAACGCAAGATACAAGATGCGCTTTACAGGCAAGTGGACGCAGGTGTAAAGACACTTCTATTCATTAAAAATGCAAGCTACTTGTACATAGTACAAGATTCATAGTGAGCCTTGACACAGTCAAATAAAAACCTCACACTAATCTATTTAGTGATAATATGACATGACGTGAGCAGTGCCAATTCCGTCTATCAAATGAAGAAAGATAAAAAAAACACACCTGTACATAGAAATGGAAGAATATGAATAAATAACGCTTGGTGCACCTGTATTGTTTTGTATTGTATTGTATTGTATGCACTAGTACGGCAGGCAACCAATGTATGCATTGACAGTAGACTTTGCTCAGGCCTTATAGCATTATATGTTCGTTCATTCATTCATAGCATACTATTATATGTTTGTTTCATTTAAAGGGATAGTTTAACAATTTTGCAACTGTATTTTTGATTTAAATACATTTATACTACAATGTAGACTTTGCTCCGTCTTTATAGCATTATCTGTTCATTCATTCATAGCACACTATTATATGCTCTTTCATTTAAAGGGCTAGTAACTAACTGATTATGCCAGTTGAAAAGGCATATATACATGTATATGTTACAATATTTGTATGAATTAAAACACATACATGTATTGACGGTACACTTTGCTTAGTCTTTATAGCATAAATATGTTCATTCATTCATAGCATACAATTATACTGTTTCATTTAAAGGGATAGTTACTGATTATACCTGTTGAAAAGGTATGTTACAATATTTGTATATTATATGAATTAAAACGCATACATGTACATACATTAATGGTAGACTTTGCTCACTCTTTATAGCATTGTCTGTTCATTCATTCATACCATATGTTTGTTTTATCTAAAATGAAAGTTAGTTGTACATATACGTGTACTACTCATTTAACAATATAATTTGCATGTGTCTTTGTATGTTTAAAATATATCAGAATGTTTCAATTGTTCAGTATTACCTGTCCAGTCATTCATGTGTTCTTTCTTAAATTCAAAGGGATATTATTTAATAATGTTGAAAAGGCACATAGCAATATTTTTTTTTTGTGAATTAAAAGCCGATTCAACTGTCAGTCAGAATATATGAAATGTAATTTGTGAATTAATTTAAATAATACAAAAAAGGATCATAATTCTGTTCATGAAATGGCTACATATACTGTATAGTGTCTTCTTCTTCTTCTTCTTCTTCTGTTCTGGTACAGTCCACCAGCGCAGTGTCCTTTCGCATGGAATCAAACAAATGTAAAAACTCCACCACGATTTGTGTTTGTTGTCAATTAAATATGTCTCTTTAAATAGCCTAACCTTTTCCATGGATTGTGACGTAGGAAGGCTGAGCAAACATATTTGCTTGGGCAACAAAAAAGGTGACTTATCGATGACAAAGAATCAATACTCGCATGGAGAACCTTATTATCAGGTCCTACCATCCAATTATAGGCTTTTAAATCTTGTTCAGACTTCAGAGCATGTTTAATATCCGGTTTTGTTATTTAAAGGGAAAGGTATAAAATCAGCAGCACACATATTTCTTTATTATGTCCTACTGTCCAATTGTGGGTTTTAAATCTTGTTCAGACTTCAGAGCATGTTTAATATCCGGTTATGTTATTTAAAGGGAAAGGTATAAAAATCTGCAGCATACGTACTTCTTTATTATCATGTCCTACCGTCCAATTATTGCTTTTAAATATTGTTCAGAGCATGTTTAATATCCGGTTTTATTATTTAAAGGGAAATGTATACAAATCTGTATCGCACATATTACTTTCACAATTAAAATGACTATTTTGTTCATTTAATGATAATACTGTACATGTACATAAACATTGGTATCACACATATATCTCTTCAGAAACTACTTGAATGTATTTAGCAAGCCCTCATCACTGCTATGCAGTAAAATCTGCACATCCGAAAGCATGCTTTCTTGTAGTGTAGGGAAATCAAGCCTTTTCAAATAATAAAATTTGAAATTTTTAAACATTTAAAAAAGGATTGTACGTTTTACGCTGTACTGTGCATGTAATTATTATAATAGTGGAGTCTTATATCTCGTACACGCCTTTCACAATGTGACACTCCCGACGCTATTATTATCCATGAGCATCAGGTGCAGCTCAAACCCACACAATGATATTGCATACTCTAGCATTCTAGCCATATGTGACCGGCTATTGCAAAACCCTGCACTTGTCGGTAAAAATCAAAATGTAGATTTTCATACCATTACAAAGGCCTCATCACGAGCTTTCATTTGATGCTTTGTTCTTACTAATTCATTGGCCAATAAATTTTACAATCATAGGTGTTTTACACACATTGTGTGAACTTAAAATGCCTATTTCTTCAAAACATGAATTATAGACAAGTGCCAGTTTTTGCTATAGCTGGTCACATATGCTAGCAATGGTGCAAGGCTAATTAACCAATATATATGCATATACCCCCACAAAAGTAATAAACTGTCTTTTAATCATTCAAAACAGCTCAATCCTAATGAGACACCTGGGCCCTGTTGCATAAAACTTTTCCAATTATTGTAAATGTCCAATAATTGTAACTACCGTGGCAACAGCTTTAATGCTCCATGCTGATTGGCTGTTGACATGGTAGTTACAATAATTGGACATTTACAAGGATTGGAAAAGTTTTCTGAAACAGGGCCCTGTTGTGACAAAACATTTGTCATATGAGATATATAAAAGCAAACAAACGTTAATCATCTATATATTTATATCAAACGATGAAAAACAGCTCTAGGGCACTTAGTCATTATTTGCATGTCAGAGATAATTATGTTTATTAGTGATCCATTACCTTTGTAAAATTCAACCAAAATCACTTGGAGCTTTCACACTTCTCTTGTACCTTTGTGTTTGTGTTATGGTAACAGAAGAATGAAATGGGTTTTGATTTTTCAAATGTCTCCCCAATTATGGATATATTTAAGATTGAATTTGAAAGTGTCTACGGATGCTTTTGGATACTTTTATTTGTCCATAGTATCCAAATTTGGATATATTTTTTCTGAACTTGTTGATGGAAAGGACTACTAAAGATTTAACCTTTTATTTATAAGAATATTATTTTTGTGTGGTGGTACCCTTTAATTTAGCAAAAACTGGACTTATGCCCTTCACACTCTCAATCAATGATATATGTACAGTGTATACAAGGATATGTGCTTCAATCCATGATAATCCATGATAAACTCTGACATACAATGTACATGTGGCAGTACAAGTGTACATGTGTAGGCCCAAGTTATATTATTATACCAACAACAAATATATTATACCACATACATGTACATGTACATGTACATTTAAATATAGCTCACCAAGGAAATGGTATGTAACCATAAAATAAATGAATGAATGAATGAATCAATCAATCAATGATCAATGAATGAATCAATAAATCAATCAATCAATGAAAAAATCAATCAATCTAATAATCAATCAAAATGTATTCAATCTATCTATCAATCAATCAATCAATTAATCAATCAATCAATCAATCAACCAATTAATCGATCAACCAATCAATCGATTAATCAATGAACACATGAATAAACGTTCTGAATCAACTGATTAAAAAACGAAATAAATAACCAATTATCAGTCAATGTCAAAGTAATTATCAAAGAATAATCAAAATTCTCACCTAAATTTGGTGCGCTGGAAGTCTTTTTTGACAAAAGCTTGAACAATCCCTTGCCAAACTAGGCCCGTGGCTTCCTGTGTTCTGGGGTGCCGTTGGTTGGAGGCCGTCAAACAATTAACTTGATCTAAATTAATTTAGTTGTTTAAAAAATCACAATACATGTAACTCACCTAAATTTGGTGCGCTGGAAGTCTTCTTGGACGAAAGCTTGAACAATCCCTTGCCGAACGATGCCCGTGGCTTCCTGGTGTGCTCTGGCGTGCCGTGGTTGGAGGCCGTCTGCCTGTGGAGTGGCAGCTGGAACTCCTGATTCTTGCGCGGGGAGGGCAGCGTCCTGTAGCCGGAGGGGTTGGTCCTGGCTGCTAATTCGGTCTGCAGGTGGGTTGGTGTGTATTGTAATTAGGGTAATGGATTTGGAATAAGGAGAGGTGTAGGAGGAGAAATGAGAGAAAGGGAGAGGGAGGGGGAGAAAGGGGGAAGAGGGAAACCGGAAGAGGGGAAGAGACAAAAAAGGAAAAGATACAGAGGGGGAAGAGATAGAGAAATAGAGGCAGATAGACGAATAAGGAGGGAGAGAGGGAGAGAGAAACCAGAAAAAAGGAAGAGAGAGAGAGAGGATGAGGGGGAGGAAGCAAAAGAGAAAAAAGATAGTAAAATAAAGAGAGGAGAGGGAATGAAACAGAGAAGAAAGAGAACAAGAAAATACATGTAGATAGTGAAATGGAGAGAGAGAGCGATAGAGAAGGAAACATAGTGGGAGAAAAGGAAAGACAAATGTATGGAAATAAGAAGGGGGTGTGAGAAAATAGAGAGAGAAAGGATAAGATGGGTGGAGTAAGAACATAATAAGGAGATAGATGTGGAGGGAGAAATAAAGAGAGAAAAGATATAAAGGGGAGAGTGAGTAGAAAAGAAAGTGATTTCAATGCACCGGGGAAGAAAGAGTGTAGGAAATAGCAAAGTAGATAAAGAAAGTGATTGGGAATAGAGTGGGAAGTATATGGTGTAGGAAATATAAACAAACCAAAAAGGAAGTGAGTAAATTCAGAACATATGTTTTGAGGCTACGTACTGCACAGCAGGATTGAGTTGTCAACGTTTGCTTTAAAGTGATCCATTAACTTTGTACAATTCCACCGAAATCACCTTGGAGCTTTCACACTTCTCTTGTACCTTGTTTTGTGGGTTATGGTATTAAACACAAGAATCAAATGGGTTTTGATGGGTTCAAATGTCTCCCTAATTATGAAGAAATTAAAGATTGAATATGAAAGCGTCTATAGATGCGTTCGACCGTTATCAAGAGTATACAAATTTGGATATTCAAATCGTCCATAGTATCTAAATTTGGATACTTCACGTGAACGATCGGGATAAAATCAGACATTGATTTTCTGAGTATTCACTAGGCAAACACTTTTTTTCCCCTATGATAATCTCACATATGATTCTCAAGAATCTTACAATGACATTGGTATATATGATTGAAGTCACAAATTATTTCTTTTGGGGGGAAATAGTTATTGGATCAATTTTAATACAAACACAGATTCAAACACAAGGTATGCACATGAGTAGATCAGAGACTGAAACATTCCTTACAAATGTTTCTAAAAAACTCACAAAAGATCAATATTTCCTGATTTTCTTCAGTCTTAAAATATATGACCTCAACGTTACAAGCATTTCTTTTAATAGAACACCATAATCTGCTGGTATTATCAAAATCATAGATCAGTGACAGATATTCCTTACAAATGTTTATTTAAACAATGCACAAAAGACTGGTATTTCCTGATTTTATTCAGTCTTAATTTAAAATAAATGACCTCAACTTTATGTGAGCATTTCCGAAACACCCACATCTGCTGGTACAATCAAAATTATAGAAACCAGCAAAAACTCAATAAATGTGCGTTCCTATCTTTTTTTGGGCATATTTTTTGTCGCAAACTTTCAAATCTAGCAAGTTTCAACAATAAGTATACATTTCACACATACATGTAGATACATGTGCATGTACCAAACAAATTATATCATTATTGCAGGTTGAAACAGCACTTTGAAATTGCTTTTTAGCTTTTTTTTTTTGCATCACTTCAATTCTTTTATATTTATCATTCATTTCATGCATTCATTACATCATGTTAGCTGTTTTGACCTTCTCAAATCTTGTTGGATTATAATGTTTGCTTTAATCTATCAACAACATTCCCATTTATTCTCCACATAAAAAAATAAAAAAAAACTATTATAATAATCAAAGTTCTAACATAGATACTGAGAAGTGCAAAATAAGGAATTTTAGAAAGAAGCATTTACAAGCTAATATTCAATATATTAAAGTCAATTTCATATACTTTCCATTCCCATCATTTAGAATATTGTGTAAAATGTGCAGCAGAGTGGTGCCTGTAGCTGAGCGAGCTCAAATGCTTTAATAGATCTAAATATTGTGCAAGCTGGATATATACAGTATAAAAAGGTGCTTGGCAGTTTAAATGAAAGAGTGCCCTCTCCAGTTTAAAACATTATAGTAACATCATGATTTGTTTTGTTTTTTAAGCATTCAGACGTGTGCAGTTTCATACTACATCTTAATTGACATAGATTTTATCAACTATTTCTTTCACTTAAATGTTTAGAGCACAAAGTTATTTTAAGGCTTAAAAAACGTAACAAAAATAAATCTGTTATTGACATTAAATGCGAGGATAAAATATAAAACTTTCATAAGCATGCCTGGATTAATTGACCTTATCCCTTAAAAATCAGCAATATGGTTATACGTTTTATATCAGATTCTTTCTGGAATTTCAAATGAAAACAATAACTTCAGATTAGAACCTAAAAATTATTCACCTCATTCAACAACTTGATTATGATTAAAATTGAATATATTATACAGACGTTACATTTTTTAATAAGAAGTTGATTACAAGTAATTATGATATGGAGTGTTAGTATGCAATACAGTCACGTGGTACAATACATAGTTATCACTTAATGAAATATATATACAATTAATAAAAGATGTGATGTAAAAATGCAAGATACAAGATATATATACTGGTATTATAACCCATAGAAGCTGCATCACTTGCATTTAAATATACTCAAAGGAGAGGTGAGTTTGACCACAAGGAACGAGTCAACAGATGTTGAACATTAAAATTGTAAGTCTGGTCTGTATCATTTGAACACTACATTACAATGACACTATAATCTATCACAAAAATCTAGTTAAAAAATATGAATATGAAATTATCATTAACTGAATTCATACTGAGATAAATACACATGTTCAAATAAGAACCCTTTATTTTTGTAAAAGATAATTTTCTAAATACTTTTTTAACTGAGAAAGTATTAAGCAATATTAGAATAAAATGCTCAGCAGAAAATAGCAGATTAAATTTGGAACATGTGTGCACTAATTAAATGAATTCTACTTTGTGTTGTGCTTGCTACAGGACAACAGCAACAATTACATAACAAAGAAATGTTTTGGGTAAATGATTCAATAAAAATGGAGATAAGCTTGAATTCTTATGTAACTTTTCCAACTTCCCACCCAAGCCAGTGAAGATAGCAGACAAACATAGAAATAGAACCATCCAATACTTTTAAATGTAGTTTGAGATGTTTGAAAATCATACATTTGTTTTCTAACTTCAGTGCATTGGGCAGCAAAAAAAAAGAGATGTTCTTTTTTGCTTCTAAAACATGATTTTTAGATTAATAAAGAATTTATCTTGCTTGCTCAAATGTGTTTTTTTTTTAAAGAATAGTAATACAGATAGAGCTGGAAACCAAATTTTGCATTTTTTTTTTCTACAATCAAGAGCAAAAAAAGTATTACATTTTTTTTTTTTAAAGTCTGTTCAAACCTGTAAACAAATCTGTAAATACAATATATAATTCTACATTAATTGTAATAACTTTAGTTTCTCGATAACAAACGAGAAAGAAAAAAACTGCTACTGGAAGCGCTTAGAGATGATTATCAATTGCGATAGGGGCAATATAAATCGAGGATATTATTATTATTATTAATAAAAGCAAGTACATTTATTAGTGTTAATAAGCTGATGAAAGCCACCGTTAGTAGCACCAACGAATGTCAAAATCGAAGCACTAGGGGATGACTGTGAATGCTAAATGATGAAAGAGGATTAATTTTATTTTATTTTTCTGAATCGCTTCTTTTCTGGTGGTTTTCTCCAACATCAAGTTCAGAAAAATGAAACGAGTGTTAATAATGAGCTAATCAATGAATGCCACAGTTTTGTACACCAGCGTTAATAGCACTGTTATTATTAGCAGATGCCAACATGGCAAGCGCAAGGGATGATTGCCAGAATGCTGAAGGATTAAGGAGGAGGATGATATGAGATTTTCTATTTTTAAAAAAATCATCTAAATTCTGATTTGTTTACCTCCAGGTCAAGCGTCCTCTTGGGAGACGGTAGAGTCATGTGACCCGAGATTTGGGAAACGTCGCGGCGGAAATGGGGCACGTTCGTGTCGTCGATGTCGATAAAGGTCAAGTCGGTCGGTCGGTCGGTCGAACCGTCAAGGGGGACACCGTTCCCAACGTGACCATTGGTCTCGCCCCTTTCTGAGGCCCCCTGGGTTAGGAAGACCCCCACGTGGTCTATCCCTTCGCTTTCCCCCGTGCTCTCAGTGATTGAGCTACGTTGGTCATTGCTAATTTCGGTAGTTGCGTCCAAGTCAAAATTGACCCTCTTCACCATGTCCGAAGCATGCGCGGTCAGGTCACCGCTAGAATGTAGGATTGGAAATGGGGGCGTTCTACGCAAGCGGGTCTCCACCTCGGTGGCCATGGTCAACTGGAGCATGTCTTGGGGCAGAGACTCGCTCGAGTTGCCGCTGTCCCTGCTCTGGAGGTCATTGACGAAATTGTCCGCAGCTGTGAGGTCATTTGTGTACATGTCCCCGCTCGGGAGGTCATTTGAGTTTATGTCCCCGACCAGACAATCAGAAACTCTCTGCTTGTCCCCTACACTGGCTAGTTCCCCGTAAGGTCTTTGAGAGTCTTGGGACCTCTCTGTATTAGGTTCACCATTACTGAACTGGTATGTGTCGCGCGAGTCGTGGGTGTCGGGAGTGGGATCGGTGTGTGTGTAAGTGGTGTCGGAAGTGGGATCGGTGTGTGTGTAATTGGTGTCGGGAGTGGGATGAGAGGGGTTACTGTCAGGGGGAGAAGGTTCATTCTGTAAGGGTAAGAAAAACATGCAAGGGAAATGGAAATGTCATCGTGAATGAAAATACATCTCTAGATAGTTAAAATTCCACTCTCACTGTGCCAGGGACCAAATTACTCCCAAATATTACAAATACGTGCATTGCAAAGGTTGCACATAACATCCATAAGAGTTGCCCATGATTTGCCTGTCATTGCATCAACTAATGAATATAAACAAGTTTCAAAATCATTACAAAAAGTGCATTCACTGCATTTGGGAGTATATGTTCCACAAGTTTTCATGTATATATTCATCCCAGTGTAAACATTGTGATTTGTGAATAGATTGTGCAAATTTAGTCTGCTGGCACTGTATAAGAGTTTGAACAAATTAAGTGAATACAATACTGGCATGAATTACATAATTATTACACAGAACTAGTTAATTATATAACCATAAATATATCAACAGAGATGCTTCCTAGAATTCCAAGATGCACTCTATACATTCCGAAGTATATATAAGTATTATAGCACACAAATTAATATTAGAATATTGACCATTAGTTCTACATGTCATCCAGGGTCTACGATGAAGTTACATGTGAAGGGCAAACAATTGAAAGTTAGTACGTCACCTTACAAAAATAGTTTTTAAAATTACTGAAAACAAAAGAGTCAATTTTAACCCATCAAGGATGAGAGCTATTTTAAGGCAAAATTCATCATTATTTTCCTCTACAAAATGGCAAATCCTAATTTTGTTCGACCTTTTAATTACGTTAAAATAGGTGGAAAATATTAAGTAAATACAATTTAAGACAAATACGAAGGGACTTTGTTGCAAAGTTGCCAATTTGAACGCCTAAATCGTTTTTTTTTTAAATATCAAAATGTGTTGCCAATTTAAGAATGTTTCTAAATTATAGCGATCTACGCAATAATAAAAATAATTATAAAATAATTAAAGCAGGTAGAGTAACAAATTAGGGCTCTACAAATAGAGAAATTTATGCTCCTTCTCCTTGTAGACTTCATATAACTTTTTATCTTCTTGCTGAAGTGTAGGACTACCAAACCACAAATATGTGGGCCACCGTCCTTGATGGGGATCAACTAACATTGTCCAAATCCACAAAACTTTATAATACATAACTTGGTAAGGTGACATACTAAACTTACACCAACACCTTAAATATACGGGTATGTTTATCAACATCAAATTTGGAATAGTGATATACATAACAATAACAACAACTAGATGGAATGCAGCGTACAGGAGGACTATAAATATCAATATTAAGCTATTTTTTATACAGTTCTTTATCAATCTTATATACATTTTTAAGTAAACGTTTAATATTTCAAATGCATAGAAAAAAGCTCTGAAAAGGTACAGATAAATTATGAATTATAACATCATAATTAGAATTACAATGTATAATGGCTGAGCTTGAGAGCTGAAAATATACATGTAACACATCTAGACACAATCATTATATATACTGTAGCGGTTGCATTCTTAAAATAAGAAAGTGGCATTATATTGTAAAATGTAGAGAGAAAAGAATGATTCAGATTACATGTGAAGTATTATGTGTAAATAGATGAAATAAGTCGTTATTACCGTAGTTGATTTTGCTTTTTTCATACGCTGGATAATTGAGGGGTGATAAGAATACGTACAAAACAACATTTCTAATTAAATTGGGATTACATAAATTGTTTAAATTTAAGCAATCAATATAAAGTATTGTCTAACGATAACAAAACACACATTCTATGCACACAGGAACATTCAACTAATTTATTTCAATCGTGAAAAACAACAAAAACTTTGATACCACATTCAAAATCAATTATTGGGTATGACCGATTAGTTGAGGCGTGATTTGACCCAATGACCTGATACCATAATATACCCTTTACTCTACCAACTAAGCAAACTAAGCCCGATTTTGAGAGTAGGCAAAATTATATTTTACATGATAATAAAACGGTGGCTACTTATATAGCGCATGTTCCATCTTTCGACTCATCACTATTATTACCCCGATCATCGAATACATGATACATAAGATTTGGTATTAACCGTTAATGAAAGGGTACGTAATAATTGTTGTTATAGTAATAATAGCCCTATAATTTGTCAGTGCATGTGATCTAAATACTGTGACAGGAGAAACAGAGAACCACACATTAATGTGCAAAAATGCACTAAACAATAACCAGTGCAGGAGTTGGAGCAAAATCGACTACAATGCAATACTGTAAACGTTGTTATTTTTGCGCGAATAATATTTCGCGCTGAGCGACACAAAAACACATTTGCGGGTTTCTAATTTCACGGCAGAGCAAGTGTTCACACGCATTTCAAATCGCGCATTTATATTCGCGGACACTGACTTCAGCTCGAAATCCGCAAAAATGAATGCACCACAAACATTACCACGTTTACAGTAACTACATTGTATATTGTAAATGTCCAATATGTATCGACAATACGACTACAGTTGCTTCTTGTTAACTACAAATTAATACAATATCATTGTTCACAATCTATTATAATATCTAACCTAACATCATTTCTACAAAAAAAAAAAAAAAAAATGTTATTATTTTGTTGAAATTAAAAGCAGAGATAATAATAACACAGGGAAAAACAACACTTATAAACACATGGTCAAACATATTTTCTTGCATAAAATTTCATGCTAACATACATTAATAACCTGCAAAAATTTTCATTTTAAATTAAATTGCCAAAGATCACTTACCCTCGCTGAGCCACCGAGGGCAGCCTTGATATTCTCGAGGCTCGTCGCACGCCGCGTCACACTGTCACCGAACATGTCCTCGGTCCGGTCGAGCATCAGGTGATTCTGGAAGTCCCGCTCGGGGCTCTGCGGCGACGACCCTTGCATAGACGGACGCTGCTGGAGAAATAGAAAAAGGGGGCGATGTTTCAAATTAATGACCTGGTTATTTTTCACATTTTCTTGCTGTATTACAGTAAGGCATTCTAGTATGCAGGACAAAACCAAACATACATGTATTGGGCAGCTGTATCAAGAGGAATGATGACCTGGAAGTCACTTTCATGACTTTGAACTTTGCGTAGACGGACGCTGCTGGAAAAAAATTATAATTTGGGCAGTGGTTACAATTTCAAATGTATTTGTTTTAATTTAGTATATTCCAACCTTGCACTATAAAATTAACATTTCTTTATTCAATATTCAACAGGTATTCTTAATTTTCACTCGAAGAAATTATCTCACAAATTATAATTTGATGGCAGTGCTCGGGGGGGGGGGGGGGGGGGGGGGGGGTGTTTCACAAAGATTGCAAGTGGTACCCAACACCGAGTTGGACTTCAAACTTATGGAAAGCCATTTTTAGCCTCGGATCAGGCTTAGTCAAAAGCCTAAATGCAAATATTTGAAATATTCTACCAAATTTCACATCAATAACTTGACGTCTCTTTGATAAAAAGAAAATGAAAAACGATTTTATCAAAAATTGTAAGCTTGTTTAAAGAACTAGTTTAACCATTTTTAACAATCGTTTTTTAACAAAGAAACAAATGGCTTTCCATAATTTTGAAGTCCAGCTAAGTGTTAAGATCGACTTGGGATCTTTGTGAAACACCCTCCTGAGAGGTTTGAAATAATATAAAAATGGATTGAATTGGAAGTCCTTCTCTGTAGCCATGTACCTTGTATAGATGGACACTGCTAGGGGTAGGGTTACAAACAAAGAATAAATCAATCAAACAGACAGACAGAAAAACAAACTAACTCCTTCTCTAGACAGGTCTGCGCTATAAAGAGCCAATCTAGATGTCGGAAAAATTTAAGTTGGTATAATGTACAGGTAAATCAACACCTCAATGTTATCTGAAATGTGATCAACTATCTAACAAACCAACAGTACACCTAAAATAATGAGTCAAACTAACAGACCAACAGAAAAACAAACTTACTCCTTCTCTGGACGTATCAGTACTTCCAGTGGCTGAGCTAGATGTAGACACACTGTCCGTTCTCGTGTGGTCAATGTCCAATAACATATCCATATCAACTGTTGAAAAAGATAAACATTTAAGAGATGTATTAAACAGTAAATGTATACTTCATGGAGGAAATTTTCCTAAACATTAATTACTAGTAACATTTTCATAGTGCAATTTTGTATACAAATCTATAATTCACTGCTGAAATATTATCTATGAATAAAATAGCAAGTTTTCATTCACTCAATAAGAATAAATTATAAATAAATTATGGTACATACATGTACATCGTTTGTGAATGCATAATTTATTTTGCACAGTTTCATAACTTTGGACTAGCAACCTATCATGCTAGTTGACAATTCTCCTTAGCAATCAAATTTAAAGAGGGCGCAATAAATTGTATGTCACTAATGGTCCAAGACAATTTCTGTTAGGTGGTTTATACATGAAAGCCTATTCAAAAAAAAAAAATTTAAGTACAATATTTGACATCAAAATTCTACGTAAAACTTTTGCAGATTTGTAAACTGAACATTGTTCTGGCCAATGATGAATAGAAAAATTAAATCATTATGGCTTCTCAAAAAAAGTCATACATATCTCATGATTAGTGTAAAATGCCTTAAGACCACCGCACACTATACAACCCTACTAAACGTACCACTCGGGAGGTAGTCGAGTAGTCGAATTAAAGAGCCACGACCAGTCGTGAAGATTTCAACATGTCAAATCCTCATGACTGGCTCTGCGACTCGGTCGTAAGAGTGCAAATGAGCAAGCTACATGTATATGACGTCACACTACCAGTCGCAGAGTCGCATGACGGCTGAATCATAGCAAAATCGTAGTGTGTGGTGGGCTTTATAGAGATGATGCTGTTTCCTATTAAAGTGAGGCCTGTAAAGTGTCTAACTCCACAAAAATTACTTGGAGCTTCCTCGTTTCTCTTCTACCGTGTTGTTTAGCTTATGGTAAGAGAAGAATAAAATAGGGTTAGATTTTTTCAAATGCCCCTTTAGTATGACGATATCTATCATTCAGCTCAAAAGCGTTAACAAACAGTCATAAACCTCATAAACGTCCGTTGTAAAAGCTGACACATATTTTCGCTTTTTTAACCAGGAAAGCAGTGTTCTTTTTCAATGAAACTTTCACACATCATTCGGACATATCGTACAATGATTTTGGTACAGGATTGAAGTCTCAAATGTCATTTTGGGCAATATCTGACACTTTACAGGCCTCACTTTAAGCTGTTATATACAATTAAAATCGTAATCAACATTGTACAAATTGGCGTATTAATAATAATTCCTACCTCTTCCATGCATGGCAGCCAAGTCTTGCACCTGATAGAATCTGGACAGCTTTCGGTTCAAGTCATCAATAGTTTTATCCTAAAGCAAAACAAAATATAACAATAATAAGACAAAGCTAAAAAATAACCTTGTTTCCTTGAAGCCTAGTTCGGCAAGTAAAAATCAAGATTTTCTTATTTGAGTTGCCTTAAACTTGAATCTGGTGGCCCCAAACAAAAAATGAAATTCAAACTTATGTGATATTTGGATGCCCATTCTGGCAAGTAAAATTGAGCTTCATGAAATGTTGTGCTAATGTGTTACTTTTGAACAGTGATAATAAATGTTGCTTGAAAGTATCGGTTTCCATGGTGGAGTATATAATACGCGTGGTTTGCGGTTGCACCATGTGAGAGGGAAGGATTGGTGAGTCCTGAAAAGGACTGATTGTATTCTTTCTAGGATAGTCCTAAAAAGGACTGTGGTAGTCCTAGAAAGGACTGTTGGTGTAGTCCTGAAAAGGACTGTTGGTATTCTTTCTAGGATAGTCCTAAAAAGGACTGTGGTAGTCCTAGAAAGGACTATTGGTAGTCCTAGAAAGGACTTTTGGTGTAGTCCTGTAAAGGACTGTTGGTATTCTTTCTAGGAGAGTCCTAAAAAGGACTGTTGGTAGTCCTAGAAAGGACTGTTGGGATAGTCCTGAAAAGGACTGTTTGTATTCTTTCTAGGAGAGTCCTAAAAAGGACTGTTGGTAGTCCTAGAAAGGACTGTTGGGATAGTCCTGGAAAGGACTGTTGGTATTGCGAGGAGAGGGTGGATGGTAGGAGGGGCTCGACGTTTCAAATAGGTTGACTATCCGTCATCAGGAGTGCTGATAATACTTTACAAATATAGCAATGAGATCTTTGTATGAACATCTTTGCTTGAAGAGAAAATCTCTTGAGAGGTACTATGGTCCACAAGAGGGCCCCACATTCTATTTTACCTTCATATGAGTTTATCAATTACACATTTTGTAGATACTTATTATTATCCAATTTTAATATTTTGTAAAAACAAAAAATATTTGATGTTTTACTACTTCTGTTAATATGTTCTATTCTTCTTATGGTTTGATAAAATAATTGTGGAAATGGCACAATAACATGAGCCATTTTGTTACACAACTGCAATGTAAAGAGAAATAATATTTATTTTATTGATCTTCTATTAATGTATTGCGCATAAAATATTGCACATCACAGCCATGATGTTTTACTATTTATTTTTCCATGCTCTTTTCTTCTTACAAATTGTGTAACTGATTCCACAATCCAGCTATATTAAACAAAACATTAATGGTCTCTAGTCATGAGATTGTGATTTTTCATATCATTTAATCATAATTATACCTTTTCTTTGTTGCCTATTATCAGTGTGTCCACAGCAATCCTCAGTTTCTCCTTCTCTACCTCTGCAACAAGATAAAAGAATTTTTTAAAAGAAATATTACCTCAACAAATATGTCAAAATAGGTAAAAGTCCTCCCCGTGCAGTGCCCCTAGGGACAGCTACGGAAGGGGGCATGTCCATTGGTAGCCACATGAACGTATATGGATAGTCATCTTGACTATTGACTTGATTATTAAACCAATCATATTTGAAAACCAAATCAACTTTGACTCTCTAATCATCTTCGACTCCCCCAATCACCTTTGAGTAACTTATCATATTTGACTAATCATATTTGAATAATTAATCATATTTGACTAACTAATCATCTTTTACTTACTAATCATCTTTGACTAATCATATCTGACAACCAAATAATCTTTGACGACCCAATCATTGATGATGATTTAAAATGTACTCATAAGCCAGTAATTGGCTTCAGTCATGTCTGAAACTAAAATCAGCAAATATAATGACAGTCAGAGGACTTGCATTGGTACAAAGTAACATACAGAAAGTTTCTACTTTTGGGAGGACTTGTATTGTTACAAAATTAACTATTGAGGGGAAAAAACAGATTTCTTTGAGTTTTTCTCCTTTCAATTGGGCAGAATTGTATTGGTACAAAGTTACATACGTTTAAAAAAAAAAAGATTTCTTAAAGGTTGTCTATATATTTTGGAGCTTCAACAAACCTTCATCTAAAGTGCGGACCTGCTTAGATTGTAGATCATCCAACAGTGCCTGTGTAGATGGAAAGAAAGTAAATTGAAAAAGACTGATGTCATGTATTCATTTTAAGACAATTTATTCTTGCAACAGTATTGCCAAGAAGAGTTTTCTATTAAAGGATGTTTGGATTTAGACAGTGAGTTGAAACAAACTTCTGAAAGCCAATTTGAGTTTTAATTTTCCAATGGGTTGATGGATTATTTTCTACAGTCACATTCAACTGAAGAAAGTTGAATATGCTCCTATAAATGAAAAGGGTCCTGATTTACTTTGAACTATCTTGCATTGCAATACTTCGTGTAGCAATTCAGCATTATACCTCATATCTCAGTTATAGTCAGCCTAAAACTAGACTCAGTCCGATTTCTTTTATTACACAATACAAGTGTACAAGGTAGAAATCAATGACATTTATGTTAGAGCAAAATACCCATAAACAGTAGAAGTAAAGCAGATAGAACAAGATAATCTATTTGAACACAACAGAAGCCATTCAGAAGATGTATGCAAAGTCAGAAGAACAGTTCCTGCCCAAGCAGCAGCAGGTTTATCCATGCTCTCAGAAAAACCTGTTTGTAAGAAGGAAATCAAGACAAAATTTCATTCTTTTTTTTTAATAGCGCATTAGAAACGGAAGAAAAATCCAAGACCATTCTCATAAGCGATCCATTGACAAGACAATCTGCATTCTGAATAATATACATGTACATATTACTCTTGTTAGTTGTTAATTGTGTCACAATAATTCAAATACGTAAAATTATTATTAATGAACAAAAACACATTAATGCAAACAAACGTTAACGTACAACACCATGCATTTTCATCAAGAAAGTTCTAAACAGCTTGTTTTTACTCTGAATCGATCACATAAAATGTTAAATTTATGCTGGAAAATAGATCGTTATTTCGATGAAGGGAGAAGAAATAACATATAAAACAAGCATTAATCAGTCTAGAATTGGAAGGGGAAAAAAACCGTTGCTGAACAATATAACTTCCCAAAAAATTACTTCTTCAAAATATTTCTGTTTGCAGTTGCCTCATCTATTATGCAAGCCTCCACACTAACTTTTTTCTCTACTGGCCCCTTCGGGCAAGTACAATAAAAAATGTTCAAATTGTTCTTGCCCAAACAGATAATTTACTTGCCCGCTTACTTCTAGATGAGATTGTCATGTGAGTAACTACATTCTATTCACATAGTTGAAGAGAAATTTAAGTTGCCCGATCGGGCAAGCAAACTAAGACCATTTATTAAATTTTACTTGCCCGACATTAATTTTTACTTGCCCCGGGCAAGCAGGCAAGTGCTAGTGCCGAGCCCTGTTTTATGTGTCCTTTTCTCCTTCTTCTGTCACATTCCATGCTCATAATTTAATTGTCACCTCGTTAAATATAACTAATACTTATTGTACATAAATGATCATGCTTTTACGATGCTATGTTATGCAAGAAGAGAAAATACACAGAATTAGCATAATTGTAATTGTCACACCATCAGTAGCCATGCCTAAAGTAAAAGTGATCCATTAACTTTGTGAAATTCAACCAAAATCACTTGGAGCTTTCCCAGTTTCTCTCGTACCTTGTTGTTTGGGTAATGGTAACAGAAGAATGAAATGGGTTTTTAATTTTTCAAATGGATCCCTAATTATGTAGACGCTTCCGACCGTAGTGACAAATATCTGAATTCTGAGACTAAATCCTTCATAGTATCCGATTTGGGAAACGCAAACGATCGGTATAAAATCAGACATCGATTTCTTCTTTTTTTACTAGGTAAACATTATTCCTTTTCTATGAAAATCTCACATACATGTATCATTCTCAAGAATCTTACAATGACATTGGTATGATTGAAGTCTCAAATATCACTTTTGGGAAAGTATTAAGTTAATGGATCACTTTAAAATAACAAACTGGTAAAATAGAAGTAAGTATATTTTATACATCATCTGCAATTTGTTTCTCATGCTTAACTGGGACAATAACTTTTCCCTTTTTACACATTACATAATCAGGATTAATACTTCATACACTTGTTTATTAAAGTAACATGCCATACATACAAAAACAACAACACAGTAATTCAGTATTACTGTTATATACATTGTATAACTTGAAATTAAGTCATTATCAAAGAATTAAAACTATACCATAGGTAAAAATTGCAAATATGCCTAAATTATGTTACTGTACATAACTGAACTACATTAGTACACATTCAACTTTAAATCTCAAAACAACGCCATGAAACCTTGTAAACCTAAACAAACTTGCAAAGGCTATGTACAGTTTTATAACAATGCCTATCTGTCATTACAAAAAACTGCTAGAATTGAACATGCTTAAATAGAATGTTCAACTTTACCGAAATCTCAAACATTTTGGTAATACAAGAACATTGTGAGTTAATACAGGAAAACAGCATTCCTGCTTTCATTCCAAGAAAACATCTAAATTAATATTCAAGAACAGCATAAAAACATGGTTATTATTAGAAAAAGCAGCCAGTGAAAAAGTTGATAACACAACAAAACATTCTGACATGAGCCATGTGCCATTCCAGGGGAAAACTGTTCAAAGGATCGAGTCACAAAGTCACTTAAATGATGGGTTGTCATTATTAGATTGCATTAAAAAAAATATATAAATCGTCAATTGATGTACAGTACATATTAAGGAATAACAGATTTTTGTTACAGATAATAGTGTATGAAATAAAACAGATTTATTTGTAGAGTAAAAGTAAAATTTTTGAGGAATATTCCATGGACTGATTAGGTACCAGAAAATGTAGTTAATGCAACTTAACAACATTCAGTAGCGTGAAATGCGATTGGGTGACTCGAAACAAAAAAGTCTATGATCAATGTACATAGTTGGTTTCCAATTTGGGCAAGGAAAATTTAGTCTTAAAATATGTCCAACAAAAATGTTTTGCAGCATTGTTATAGCAAGACGTTGTTAAATTCAAGTCCTGCTTTATGCATTTGAACCAGTTATCCAATATTCACTGTAAAACGACAACAAAAAGATTAAACGGATGCGACTTAACCATCATCGTCAAACAACTTTACAACTCAATCCTTTCAAAATTGCAAGTTGGGATAGAAAGTTGGGAAGAAAACAAACAACGTTGGGGGACTCACATGGCTATAACGAAGCCTCGCCCTCAATTCCGCAGCCTCCGTCTGTGACCTAACTAGTTTGACCTTACAGGACGTGGTAGGAATTGTGGGTAACGATACAGTTTACCATACATGTACATACAAAATTTACACATATACATATATACAGTTGTATGATTTTGGGTTTGATATACTAATATTCCAACTTGAAATTAAAAACATAATCATACAGAACCCATAGTGTATAAATTGGAGATGGATAGTAAATTGCTAGTTCATTTTAACAACTGTGCCATTACATTATGCAATCACATAATTTGAAGTTAACTACACAAATGAACACAAATTTGAGCTTATATTGCATGGTAAATCTATGGAAATACTTTACGAGAAACAGAAAATTAATCCTCTTTTAAAAGGACAAACAGGTACAAAAACCAGACATGAATTAACAGCTGTATACACACATGTCTGCAACCACTTATAGAAATTATAATAAATTCTGATTATTTCGCAATTGCACTTCAAAAGCAAAATTTGCTAATAAAATAATATATGTACCAAACAACCAAGGATAATAATAATGAAAGCGCTTCGAGGCTGTTCTGCATTAGGCGCTATATAAATATGTTGATATTATTATTATTATTATTATTATTATTATTATTTATAATGCAGCAAACTGCAACCATAGCGGTCAACGAATAACAAATTCCATTCATTAATGCTTTGTTCATAATTTTATTATAAGATTAAAGCATTAGAAATGTATTATTTTTGTTCGTTTTCCTTCAATTTGTAACAAAAATCTCATGCAAGCAAACTGCAACCATACCAGTCAAACTTGAAATCATGTCTATTCATATTTTGTTGTTGTATTATTCAGAAACAGCATTTCAAGAAAGCTATATATAAGCCGATAAATAATGACCGCTGATTTTACATCCCAGTCGATACATTTCAATATATGTGACTGGATATAGCAAAACCCTGCACTTGTCGGTAAAAATACAAATTTAGATTTTCCAACCATGGGAAAGGCCTCATCACAAGCTTTCATTTGATGCCTTCTTCTATAATATCGGACAATATGTGGCAAAGATATGATTGTTTCAATTTTACAAACATAGGCTAAGTCTTTTACATACAACTTTGTGAACTTATAATGCCCATTTCTCCAAAACATAAATTACTGACAAGTGCAGGGTTTTGCTATATCCAGTCTCATATTGTCAGGGTGAGAGTGAGAGGGGCGCTAAGTCCTTTTGGGGCTAATTTGAGTTCTGTACAACCATCTTGTACGTTGAATACACGGGGGCGGCGGGCGAATTTGCCCCCGAAATGCCCAAAAGAGCCTCCCAAAAAATAAAAGTAGCCCCCGAAAAAAAATTGTGATCAAATGCTTATGCCTTATTAGATGATCACTTACAGCATTAGAGCTTAATAATTTCGAAAAAGAGCCCAGAAATTTGTAGCCCCCGAAAGTTGGAAAAGTAGCCCCCGAAAAGGAGCCCCCGAAATAAAAATATTAATTTTTTCGCTGGATCCTCCTCTATGTGATAGCAAATTACCAGGTAATAATTATTTCTAATTCTGGGAATATTTATCAAAAATAAAAGAAAGCTTTAATAATTAATCGGGTTTCTACAAGGCTTCCAAACTTTAAAACAGTGTTTTTTCCTGGAATACAAAAAGTAACTTAGCGCCCTTTTTCTTCTCAACTGAAGATAAATTATGTTATGAAACAACCCGTCTATAAAGACCACATCCCTATAAAAAGTGTCTATCTGTCAATGATCTAGTACAGTGTACGGTCAAACCTGTTTATACTGACCAAGAAAGGGGCGCAAGAAAAGTGACCACTGTAGACGGGTGATCTCTATTTAAACAGGTTAAAATTATATTGCTCATCTGTGCAGGGGATCACTTATGGTGGCCACTATAGACAGGTTGGCTGCTATAGACAGGTTGGCTGCTAGAGACAGGTTGGCTGCTAGAGACAGGTTGGCTGCTATAGACAGGTTGGCTGCTATAGACAGGTTGGCTGCTAGAGACAGGTTGGCTGCTATAGACAGGTGGCCACTAAGACAGGTTTGACTGTATGTATATAAAGGTTACCTACCTGTGTCTCCATAAACTTCTCCTGCCATGTGTGACACTCAGCCTGTAGCTCAACAATCAACGTCTAATTTGGGGGGGGGGGGACAAAGCAGAAAGAAAAATCTCCTTGTTAGAAAATTGATGTTTACATCAGCACTATGCTAGTTAATCAAGCATACATGTATGTTTCACACAATTTCTGGGAAAAGATTTTCTCAGATAGTTATCATTTTATTGCAAATGAAATAGTGTATTACTACAAAATAAAACTGAAGGTACCGTATACCATTAAATTGCATTCTCATTACATATAAATTAATAAGCTGAAGATTTCAATATAGACCTACTGATTATCTTTACTGAATAACTTTACAGCTTATTTTAGATTTGGAAAAGGCGTCTAGAATACACATGAGGAATTGATTTGTTGAGATTTTGAATCTTATTCTTAACGACTTACATTGTATTCTAATGGATACTGCACTCTTTGACTTTTCTAGCTGTAGCCCAGTCCCATGCATATTCAATTCGAGGGATCGACAATAGATATAACTATTTGGCCGCTAGAGGGCATTGAATGAAATGAATAAAATGCTTGTTTCTGATTGGTTCAGCGGGTCCAGCTTCCGGTTGTGCTACCTACTTCCGGTCTTTTACACTGCGTGCATTTTCTATGCACGAACGCCAAAATCCTACAGCTACACACAAAGAATTCATCAAGTTTAGCCGGTTAATTTTGATCATTTCATCCGCAACGGAGCTCCATAACAAAAATACTTTTATCTAAACTGTGATTTAAATCAATGTTTGAATCACTTTTAGACCCGTTCTTAAAAACAACACATCATGATTTTGGCTGATTTTAATAGGAAAGCTATTCACGCGCGTCTGTACCGGAAGTACGCAGCACAACCAAAGTAATATAGCGCCGTCATCGGCGAATATTTTACAGCTATTGTCAATCCCTCAAATTGTGCAGTTTCTGATTAAAATCAAAATTAAAATTCAAGTTACCTGTGTCTGTTGGTATTTGGTAATCAGCTGTGACATCTCTTCCTGCTGTTCTTCCATCTTGGTCTGAAATTAAAAACAAAAAAATTATATTGATGAATTAAAGTGAATCACCATCATCATCATCATCATCATCTCCATCATAATTATCATCATCTTCGTAATAGTCGTCGTCGTCATCATCATCATTACCATCATTCATCATCCCCATCAACATCACCATCTTCATCATCATGGTCATCTTCATCCCCATTGCCATCATCGTCGTCGTTAGTTCACCACCATTACTATCATCATCTTCATTATTATCATTATCATCATCACCACCACCACCAGCACCATCATAATCAACACCATCATCACCACCATCAACATCATCATCTAGTTGTCGTTGAGAAAGTAAAAACAAATAATCAGTCTAACTTGCTATGATTACAAAACAGCTTCCTTCATCCCACCTTCTGCCTCCCCCTTCCTTCCACTTCTATCCCTCACTCCCTCCATTCCTTCCTTCCTTTCCACCCCCTCATCCTCCTCCTCTTTATCCTCCACCTCCCATCATCTCGACCATCCTCCAATACACAACTGATATAAATGCCTTATCAATACCGATTACTGGGTATTAATTAACAATTAGTATTTCCGCTAATCAACTCTGGTCAATTGGGTGATTAATCACGACGGACCAACACGTACCTCGGTCAGTATTGCTCTTTCTCTCATAACCAAAGCTTCATTATAAAATACATCAGTCATGCTTTAGCTCGTTCACTTCCACCCCTTTAATAAAAGTAAAGTATACATTTTTGACAATACATTGTATTTGTTACAATTAGGATACAAGTACCTCAGTCCTTATCGCTATTTCTCCGACCACCAGAGTTCTTCCACTAAACCCCCTCCATTGCATACTAACATTCAAGTACTATTAATATCCTGAAATGTTAACCATTACTCAATCACTTCTGTTCGATCTAGGAGAAGCATTGCTTTTCTTGGAAATGGAAGAAATGTTTATCACTTTATACCTCGGCCATTATTGCCCTTTCTCGGACCACCAGGGTTTCGTTTTCGACCGCGTCCAGTCTCGCTTTGAGTTGTGACGCCTCCATTGCATAGTTCTGTTGGCTCTGCTCCAGCTCACAGTGGATCTCAGATTCCTAGAAAATAACATAAAAGAAACACTTAAAATCAAATTTTAAACACGGTTGAAAAAAAATTAGATGAATGAAATGTACAAACATAAAGAAAGAGATGGAGAGTGAGAGCACTACAATATAGACCCTGATATTACCAATAATGGCCAAATTCTCAGTGGCTCATCTTTAGCCTGGCCTATTAGACATACATTGTAGACTACCAGTAACCAGTTTGCACCTGTAGAGCCATTGGTTGTTGCTATTAGCCACCAGAGATATTCTTCTTGTTTATTTTCGTTATCCAGCCAATCCCTCTAGTTCTGTTTAAGAATTAAGACAAAGGGGCTGCTCGCCATTTCAGTAATAGATAATAAACCGTTCACCAGGAATACAATGTCCTGGATGATCCAGGACGCAGTTTGGCTGATGACCGACGATACTGTGACTTGTAAATTTAAGTGGCCCGTTGTCCTGATGCCTATAAGCAGAACTCGAGGAATTGACTGGATAATGAAAGGAAACAATTAAAACATCTCTGGTTGCGAATAGCAACAATCAACGGGTCCAGAGGTGCAAAGCTGTTTAACTGGTTACTGGTAGACTACGTCTTTTTAGGCTGGACTAAAGTTGAGCCACTGATGAGAATTTGGGCTAATATGTTTAGGTCTGTGTATCTGTCCAAAATCATAGTGAATCTCATATTCCTGCTAACTAAACAAGAGACAGAATACAATGTAGTTTACATCATTCTTATTCAATCATTTATCTCTGCAAAAACTCATTTCAAAAAGAGAAGAAAACAAAAACTTCATGAAGCGTCATCATTTCCATTCTTTCTTTTAAAAGGTCGATGCCTTCCAGATAATTTTAAAACACGAGCGACGAGGCAAGAGAAATACTCAATCACACCGAATTACTAACTACATGTAGTTCTAGTTTGGCATCACTTTTATTTATTTTCATTCCGCTATTTTGAGGGGAAATTCAAAACGAGATGAAATCAAAGGGATATAAAGAAATTTAATCAAAACTGAAAACTTGATATAGTGCCGAATCACAAGTGTCATTAGAACTAAATGAGAGGAGAAAACTAGAAGGATTTATGACTTTCATTCTGCATTCTTACACAAAGTTTGTTTTCTTTAGAAGTGAAACCAAAACTCAATTATTGGAAAGAGTGAACAGACAAGGAAAGAATAAAACATATTATCAAGAGAATTCTGCTGGTAATGTGCCATCTAGCCTTTACAGGAACATGTACTAGTTTCATAATAATTTGTTTAAATCATTCATCATGCGCCAATTAGGAAAATACTAGTTTTGTTTTGTAATAATTATCATTCCTTCTTATCTGTTCATTCATAACATAAAAGGTAATCTTGAGAACATTCAAGGTAGAAATAGTTGAAAGCTATTGACCCTTGGTTAGAAACTCTGAATAAAACTGACTAGCTTGATATTTCAGACTTTCACTAGTAAAATACTAGTTTCATACAAATGTTCATTTATTCTAATAAGATGAAAAAGGGAACTTTTAAGAACATGTAAGTATAAATTAAGAAAGGAAAAGACAGTTCAACGACCCTTGGTCAGAATTAACATCGACTATGTTTATATTTAAGATCGTTTCACTGGCTTTGTGCCAACTAGCAACTAAAGCAAAATGCTAGTTTCATAAGCAATTACCATTCATTCATAAGATGAAAAGGGAAACTTTTAAGAACATTAATTAGAAATAAAGAAAGAGAATGACCCTTGATCAGAATAAAAAATAACTAGCTTTATATTCAAAAGAGTTTCACTGGCTTCGTGCCAACTAGCGCTTACAGAAAAATACTAGTTTCATAATAATTTTCATTCATTCTAATAATAAATATCTATTCATTCATTGGTTTAACAGAAGAACATTTATGTGGAAATAAGGAAAATGAATGACCCTTTATAAGAACAAATAGACTAGCTTCATATATATTCAAGAGACTTCTACTGGCTTCATGCCAATTAGCAAAATACAAGTTTCTAAATAAAAAGAATGGATTTAATATGAAGAATTAAAAAAAAAAGAAATCAAGAACGGGAAGGACTGTCCTATTTTAGAAGAACAGAATCTTTGTAAGTTCCATGCAAATTTCTTGCTTAACATTTAAACTTTTTCTTAATACAGAGCTTGATGAAAGGAATGGTTAAAGAGAGAGATACATTGTAGAAATAGAGAGAGGGTGAGCTTTTCATCAAATTTATCTGTAATTTTTCATTACAAAAGAACATACAAAGTTTGACAAAGGAAGGTGCTAAAATATCTTTAAATAAAAAAAGGGTATGTTATACAGCAAGAGGATTCTCTCCTTGCAACTCGAAATAGTTCACTATAAATTGATGGTCTGTTAGAAGTGCTTGCTACATGTATGTAATTCAGTAAACAAATTTTTTGTAACTATCTATTGGTATTTTGTTTCTCCATACTGCTTTTAATCATTATTGGAATTGGAAATAAAGTCAGAGGACCGAATTCTCATCAGTGGCTCAACTTTAGTCCGGCCTAAAAAGACAAAGACTACCCGTAACCATTTTGCACCTACAGACTCATTGATTGTTGCCATTTGCCACCAGAGATATTCTTATTGTTTCCTTTCATTATCCAGCAAATCCCTCTAGTTCTGCTTAGGAATTAGGACAAAGGGCTGCTTGCCATTTCAGTAATAGTCTAACTGGTCACCAGTAATACAATGTCCTGGATGATCCAGGATGCAATTTGGCTGATGACCGACTATGACTTGAATTTCAAGCGGCCCATTGTCCTGATGCCTACATGTGTAAGCAGAACTCAAGGGATTGACTGGATAATGAAAGGAAACAATTAGAATATCTCCAGTGGTGAATAGCAATCAATGGGTCCAAAGGTGCAAAGCACTTTAACTGGTTACTGGTAGTGTATGTCTTTTTAGGCCGGACTAAAGTTGAGCGACTGATGAGAATTCGGGCCTGTGAGTTTAAAACTTGATGCATTAACGAGTATGTAGAATGAGGTGCTACCAAACTACCCAATTAAACCAAAATATTTTTGAACGAGATTAACCTCACCTTCAGTGGTTTAGTCTTTGTGTTGTTGAGTGATAACCTCTGCTTATTTATGGATATAAATGAAATACGGCAAATGAAGAGTTAACGTATTGCTTAATCAATGTTCAAAATTAGTCTATGAAGTAAATAAAATAAATCATGATACCCCTTCCCAGGATAATTTGTAACTTGTTTGAGCTTGCTTAGAATAAAACATGGAACACTATACATGGGACTGCATCAAACAAATTTACTGAATGACACTAGCAAGAAGATAATTGGTCCAGAGACTGAGGACTATAACCTGTAATAACTTGGTTGCTGCATTGTTGAGTTGTCGACTCTGCTTGGCGATGGCCACCTCCAATTCGTCCACCTTTACAGTCCGTACCTCCGGCTGGTATCGCTAGACCATTGACCTAACCAACTGAGCTACAGAGTACCCTATTTGGTGGCTCATCCCAGTGACTCCTTCAAAAAAAAAATTGTTCAAATGGAAAAATAATCACCTGTAATAACTTGGTCTCTGCATTGTTCAGTTGTCGACTCTGCTTGGCGATGGCCGTCTCAAATTCGTCCACCTTTACAGTCCGTACCTCCGGCTGGTATCGCTAGACCATTGACCTAACCAACTGAGCTACAGAGTACCCTATTTGGTGGCTCATCGCAGTTAGTCCTTCAACAAAAATTTGTCCAACTGGAAAATAATAATCACCTGTAATAACTTGGTCTCTGCATTGTTGAGTTGTCGACTCTGCTTGGCGATGGCCACCTCCAATTCGTCCACCTTTTCAGTCTGTACTTCCAGCTGGTCTGTCAGCACATTCACCTGAAAGCAAAACAAATTTTAAAAAATCAAAATCAAAATTAGAGATTTTTTAAAGGGATCTAGTAACTTTGTTGACATGTGCAAAAAGTGATGAGTGGTTGATACAATGTAAACTGTTGTTACATGTCCACTGGGTGTTGTGTGAAAATTTCAGGATAAATGGACATTATATGGCCAAGTAATAATGGCGGCAACTTAAAAGGGGTAGATAAGTTTTTATTAGAGGGCGCTTTAAGTAATATTTTGTATAGAGAATGGGGGGGGGGGGGGAGAGCAAAAAAGAATCCAATGGTTGAACAAAGTCGCCCTCTGCCCTCTGCAAAATATCATATCTTAGTTAGTCCCATGCAATTTTCTCAAGTTTCGACCGAGAATGCTTTTTGTTTTCAGTACAGGATGGGATCTCTGGGAACAATAAATATAAAACTAAAGGAACCAACAAAATTACAAGTCAAGAATAGCCCCTGTGAGCCCCAAAAAAGCCCTCATAAACATTTTCACGGCGACAAGTTTAATCTCTTTAAAGTTTAAAAAATGGCCCTCATGAAAACAGAAATATTCCCTGGCTAAAGCTTACCTGAAACTGTAGACTTTCTTTGTCACTTTCAAGCCTCTTGATTTTGTCATTTGATCCTGTTTCATTGGTGATCTCCTGAAAGTATAAAAAGGAAAATATACAAAATATACGATTGTTAGATTTTAAAAAAATGGTTATTATTCTACTGAACAAAATATAAGAAACTTGGAATGAAATAGCGTGATAATGATAATAATATACTTTATTTAAATAGTGCCTAATATGATTGATAGTCATCTTAAGCGCTTTACACCTGAGCAGAGAGGAGCAAATGTGGATACATTTTCTTGCTGAAGGAAAAATGTGGTGGGCATACTCTGGGTTCGAACTCAGGACCTTACGATTGGAAGGCATGTATGTATGTTTGCATTGTATTTCATTCTTCAGATGGGTCTAAAACATGACGTCACATAATTTCAAATGAGGTTGCACTTATTTTGTTTTATAAAGATATACATTTCTGCATTCTTGTTTATAGTATACATGTCTGACGTCTGAAATATGATATCATAAGTATGTAAATTATCTTCAAATGACCTGGGTATTATGAGCTCATATTGCAGGTATCACGCTGTTACTACACCTTTAATGAGGAACACTTTCGACTTGCTAGGTTACGTTCAAAACTTTCTGATCATTTTTCTTTATCTATCTAATAGTGGAAACTTAATCATAAGTATGATAATTATTCACAAATGACCTGGGTGTTATGAGATCATATTGTAATATCACGCTGTTACTCCACCTTTAATGAGCAGCACTTTCAACTTGCTAGGTTACATTCAAGACTTTTTTTATATAATCTACATCTAGAAAGACAATTAGTTGACTACCACATCATACAATGTGTATAATAAAAGAGTATGGATATGTGACATTGTGACATCACAGAACTTCAACGCAATTATGTCAGGCAAGTTAAACAAAGTTAAACATTTAAATGACAAAGCAGTTGCTAAGTAGGCAATCGGTCAGTTCTAACCCGAGCCCAAATCAACGATCAAGTTGTTTAGAACCATTACCATGGTAACAACAAAATGAATGTGACATCATTAGGGTGAAAGTTGATAGACTTCAATATGAACCAATTTATGTATAACTTGGATGACAACATTTTTGTATTTATTATTATTTTTTTTTAATTATGCAGATACGTGCTACAAAGCCTGTCTGCCTGAACAGCAGGCTATTTCATAAACCATTATAACTAATAGTCAAGGCATTTAATACATGTATTACTGTATGTGCTTGTTGTGAAAGTTGAATATGAGGAAATAGTTAGATTCATGAACTCTTAGGTGCAACAAAAGACATACAGACAAGAACATGAAACAAACGATTGATATTCGAAGCACGTACGGTAGCAGCAAGTGAAAATTATGGCAACTTTGAAATTCAGAGTGCAAAGTTTAATAGTTTTTTTAGGGTCATTTAGACACAGTTGGTAGGTTGTTTATGAGCGATTAGTAAGGCGTTTCAAGGCTTATTTTACACCTTTTATCACAATGTTTTCATGTAATTTATGCCATCGTGAGGGGATTTATTTTGTTCAAGAGAGACTTTGTAACACAATATGATTTGATCATTTGAACATGTTAAGAATCAACACTTCTTGACACATTACTTTTTCTTGCTTAAAATCAAAGTCTGCCAATATTGCTGTACATGTACATAGCTTTATTAACAAGACCAGGGCCCCATTGCAGAAAGAGATACATTCGATTGTAAGATTGTAAGTCAGCAAATTTGCGCGTTTCAACCAATCAGATTTGCGCATTCAGAACACATGATCTGACTTATGTAATTGTAACTTACAATCGATTGTATCTCTTTCTGCAACGGGCCCCATGTAAACTTATTTTTAAATATGAACTAGAGATGGTGTGCACCTTTTTACCAGTGATCAAAAAGTAAAATAACCAATTAAAATTATACTGCAAGTTCAATAGACACTCTATCTAGTTTCTAACAAACAAGGGAAAAAAACACCAGTTTATCAACCCCGTTTGCCCCAAATCCCAGGTTAAGTGTTGACAAGAGATTTGTCAGTGAAATATTACAAGACTAATGACATATCTCACAATCCTTGCATTCCAGAGTGTACATGTAATGGTGGTGAATAATATTATGTGAAATTTACAACACAAGTATGCAGAAGATTTTACAAGCTGTCAGGTGAACAATGCCTGCACTGTTTAGGGCCTGGTCACATATCATCGGACAGCTTAACGGATGCCCGATGGAGAGTAAAATTTTCAATCCGTTCGTCTCCATTTGTATGCGTTTCTTGATTGTTCCTTGTCAGGCGATGCACGTTGTTCTATCCGATGGTATGTTTTGAGCATGAAGCAATGGAGACGACGTTCACCACCGGAAAATTTGATTTCGCAAATGTTTTATTCGTCCGGCATCCGTTCACACTATCCGGTGATATGTGACCGGGCCTTTACTTGCAAGGGTTGTCAGCTATGAAACATGCTGCAAATATGTTCTACAATTCATGTTTCTGTCATTATTTATGATAATTTTTTAATCATAAGATCGCTTAGAGGCTTACACTGTCAAACATACTGCATTTGTTCTCTTGTTGTGTGTGTTTTTATTTTGTTTTGTTCTTCATTGTTTGTTTATCATTGTTTAATTATTGTCAAAGTCTAATGGTAAACTTGCAATGAATGTATATGCATCAACAAATTTGTATGAAGATAAACTGAAATGTATGCACAATCAAAGAAAGAATTTGTTTTTAATTTTAGGGGGCTACTTTTTCAAACTTATGGATATCACAAAATATTCCCCATAATACCCTATGGTAATTGTTAGGGGCTACCTACTCATTTCAGGGTGCTATTTTGAAAATTACATTGGGGCAAAGTCACCCTCAGCCCATGTGTATATGTTTGAAAAATGATAATCAATGTGTAATTACCTTTTTTTGTTTTTACTTTAAAGTCTCTCACTATAAACAATGTGACAACAAATATGCAGCCTTTACTACATATACCACAACACAAGATCAGAAACAATACAAATGTGTAAGAAGTCGGTTGGTAGACACACCTACACACATGTAAACAAGGCTGGTTTATCTGACTTGGTATTGACCCCTGAGTGGGCACCTGGAAAAGAAATCATAGATCTGCCAAACTCGGCCCTAAACCTCAAAATGCCTCCCAGTTGTTGATAACCTGAATAAGCCAGCCATTTCATGTACAAATTAGGCTAAACTCCAACTCTGATTTGCATGTGGTAAAATAAGTGAAATTCCTATAGAACAAACTTTTTTGACACTTTTTAGACTAGCTTTTTATATCATTGTGTAAAGCAGTTTGAAAGGTCAAAAGGGAAAGTCTATATTATCAAAAAAGGCTGTAAGTGTAAAGTATACCAACTGGAAATCAGTTTTGAAATCAGTATAAAGTATGATATAAAAGAGTATAACGAGTCTATACCCCCCCCCACCCCCCCCCCCACAACAAACATACACACATACAAATGTACCCACACAACCACAATATTCTACTTTCAACTGCTTTCAAATCTCTCTTTAACAGCCAACCAGCCTAATAATGACCACCAAAAGTGATACCCTGAATTGTAAACCAAAAATGTCATGGAACCTGTTTATAGCACTGGTCACCTACATTACAACTTGTCTAGTTTTGTTTAGATTGTCACTAATACACAGGTTTGACTGTACAGTATCATGGAACCTGTCTATAGGGTCACTGTCTTCCGTGGCCACTATTCTTGTTTCCCTTGGGTGGTCACTAAATCAGGGACAAAATAAATTTTTATTTTGGGGGCTCCCTTTCTAATTTTATGGAAAGTTTTCAGGGGCTACTTATCCAACTTTCGGGGGCTACAAATTTCCGGGGATCTTTTTTTTTTTTTACTTTCAGGGGCTACTATTTAGCTCTAATGCTGTAAGTGATTTAAAATTTTTTTAAAATTTCAGGGCTCTTTTTTTTCTTCAGGTTCTTTTTGGCATTTCGGTGGCGAATTCGCCCGCCGCCCCCGTGTATTTTTTCCCCTGCTGACTAAACACAGGTTTAACTATATATTTGTATATATATTACGTTCTGATGGTTAGGTTCAGTTTCATATTCATAAATCAAATTAAAACCTAATCACAGTCGTTCATTTCAATTATTGTTAAACGAAAGTAAAAGTCTCCATAATAATAACTTTTACAATATGTTTATTAATATGGACAGTTTTACATCCCAGCTTATTAGTTTTCAAATATAATTGTTGTTTAATAGTTATCTTTGAATTGAATTACAGGGCATTGTACTTATTATATGTCATTATCTTATTACCGATATCTTATTATCTAGACCATTTAAATGTAATTCGATCGGAAATTGAAATGAAACTTCAAGGACTCTGAAATAACCATGAAATTATGTCTGGCTTGAAATACGTTCTCCCTGTTATTTTGTTTTTTTTGGAGGGGGGGGGGGGGGGCAATTTGTACAATTTACAAAACTTTAGTTTTAAATCTGGAAAGAATGATTGATTTTGCATGGCAAATTACCTCAAAAACCTAATTTTACCTAAATCTGTTGTATTTTGTTGCCCTTTAAAATACAGTTGAACCTTCTTATAACGAGCTTCTTGGGACCATAAAAACTACCTTGTTACATGTATATCAGGGTAAAAAGTGGTCACTTGTGTATTTCCCCATCGTAGTCACTACTCGGGTTTGACTGCATTCAAATAAAGTCCACGATACTACAGACATTGTACTTATAAGCCTCCACACTAACATTTTTCTGTACTAGCCTGTTCGGGCAAGTATAATCATACATTTTCAAATTTTACTTGCCCAAGAGAAAAATGACTTGCCCGTGTACTACTCCTAAATGAGATTTACATGTGAGAAATTGCACTTTCCCCTTGTCGTTGATCAATTGTAATTTTTTTCTTCGATATTGTACACCAATTCAAAGTCAGATACATGTACTACATGTATGTACACGCGGAACTTGCATACTTGTAAACTCTGCGCAGTGCATGCACAAAAATGCACTGCTACTGCTAGCTTGTTTTGCCCTGGGCCTGTCAGTCTCAATTCAGCCTGCCATAAATACCTCCGTGAACTTGGGAGACCCCATTTAGTTTAGAGTTTTGACAGACCGTACAAAAAAGTAACAGAAGACTGGGAAATTCCTTTGCCATGAGTAAGTTTGTTGATCACCGCTTTTCTAATCGCCCCCTCTCTACTTGAGTCAACCTCAGACATACAGTAGTACAATAAAGCAAGCCTCCACACTAACATTTTTCTGTACTGGCCCTATTTGGGCAAGTAAACTCATACATGTTGAAATTTTACTTGCCCTATTAATTATAAAAATGTACTTGCCCTCTTACTCCCAGAAGAGATTAACATATGTTGTTGTTGTTGTTGTTGTTGTTGAGTTTTGTGGCAATCAGTCAAATCTGACTATTGTTGCCAATTGCTTTTCTATTAATTTCTTCTTAATTAATGTGAAATGACATTGTTCTCTTGTAGTTGAACAATTATTTAGTTGCCCAATAGGGCAAGCAAACTCTATGAAATTTTACTAGCCCGACACCAATTTTCTACTTGCCCCGGGCAAACGGGCAAGTGCTAGTGTAGAGCCCGAATAGCGTCTTTTCGCTCGACGACGCAACCGTCGCGATCTATTTGCAGTTTCGCAGTGAAGAACACGGGGAATGTGCATCGATACGATGGGAACGTGTCCTCGCTCGAGAGAACAGGCGCGCTGATTGGCTGACCATGCACTGACCTCTGGTTGACCCATTGAAGTATGGACTGTCCCCGTCGCTCTACGCCGGACGCTAATTCATCCGAATACCGTTGTAGGTTTGGACGATACGCGGAAATTTTCGCTCTGAGTGCGATCCCCCGCTAAGATTAGCGTTCTAAAATATACGCGTCGTCGTTGCAAAAACAGGCTAATAAGGAGTCTGCTACACTACAGCCCCCCCCCCCCCCTCAAAAATAAAAAAGGAAGAAGGATTCATCATTAATCAGAATTTACTTGTTCATATTATCTTACCCTCTCCACCATCATCCCCCCTCTACAAAAAGAAATTGTAGAAAATAATACACATAAATACAGACAGTTGTTATCTGTTGGGTAGGATCCAATTTCACTTTAACTTTCCCTCTTACCTCCCCCCCCCCCCCCCCCCCCCCAAATCAAAAATTGAAATATGGAAATACAATAGAGCATCAAATGTTGTTTTTACATGCACGTCTGTATACGTAGGATCAACTTAGTCCAAAATAACACACTAAATATATATCTAGAAACAAAACTGACAAGACATCCAATGTGTTGGACAATTCTGTCTGAAAACATCTACAGGGATCAATCATCAATGCTAGTACTCCAACTTACAGAATTGTGTCAGTGAACATCTGTGTTGAAAATCAACACAGGTCGAACGCTTACAAAAGTTCTGCCAAGGAATTAATAAGATAAAGGAAATGATCTGTATAGTCTATAGAATCGTCGGAAAAACCCTAGTCCGACCTATATATGTACCATAAAATCTGCCATATGGCCTTACCTTACCCTAAAACAGGGCTCCACACTTACCTTTTCTGTCAGTGGCCCCGTCGGGCCAGTGAAATAATTCTTCCCCCTTATTTGGTGGCCCAAAAGAAAAATTTACTGGCCCCAAAATGTTATTTCATGAGTAAATTTTGTATTATTCAAAATATCACCCTTTCCTGATCGAACATGTGATTATAAATGTAGATGAAGCATAACATGGAAGAAAACAAGATTTTGTTTCATTTTGTCAACGGCGAGTTGAAAATCTGCTTGCCTGATCGGGCCACCAAAGTATTACTTTTATACATTTTTGCTGGCCTCAAGTGCAATTTCACTGGCCCCGGGCCAGTGCGATTGTCGAGCCCTGCCTTAAAATAGCTGAAATATTCCCAACCCCCCCCCTCTCCCATCACAACTGAATCAAAAGATAGAGGAAACAGGATAGAAGATATAGGAAATAATCTTCAGCTGGCTAGGGTGCATTACAGGGTAAAGACGGAAGAGCCCACTCAAAATATTTCCCCGACATAACTCCCAAGTCCAACTGGTGAAAGATAGACTGCAGAAGTGCAAGGGCCAAGACTAGCAAGAACATGTTCATAAAGCCAAGGTATAAATGATGCATAGTACAAACTGCCTAAGGTTGTATAAAACATAGTTGTACTTTTAAAATAGACATTCTTCTTCAGGAATAGAAGTACAGAACAGTCAAAATATTCCCCCAACAAAGTTAAGTCCAACTGTTGAAAGACTTGTAACTTATAAGATCTAAGGCCCATCTAGACAAGCAAGTACATAAACATGTTGTGATATTCACATGTAAACATGCAGGCTATTTTTATGCCCGTGGTTGCAAAACATAGTTGAACTTTAAATCTTTATAATTGACATGTCTATCTAAAGAGATGAACAGAGCACTCAAAATATTTCAAGTCCAACTGTTGAAAGATTTACAACTTGGAGTAAAGGCCCAAACCTGAATGCACATGTAACATCTTGTAGTAAATATACAGTAGATCCGAGCCTTCTCCATTCAGTGATGCTAAAACTGCGGGATAACTATTATTTATCAAAGGTTAAAGATAGCTAAATATGGTTTATACAGGGCTCCCAAACGTTAAACATTACATCAGGATCTCCTAAAGAACAAAGAGTGACTTTAAAGCCCCCTTCCTTATCTCAGACTCAACTACAATACATTCAAACGCCACAGCACGAAAAAACAGGCATTTCAGGCATACTTCTTGTTCAAGAAACCATGGACCCTTAGAACTACCACTAAGTACCAGGGAGGGTCCACGAAGAGACCAGCTGGTATTCATCACAGGGTGTAATCTCCAAAAGGTCAAAGGTCAAACCCAAGTTCACTCTGGCATAGAGAAAATGGAAGAGCAATGGAAGAGTCAAACTCAAAGGCAGTCATGATACATGGCATGCAGTGCTGTAATTTGATGGAGGCATAATACATTAAATGTGGATAATCTACGCCTCTGTACTGGACCCCATTGTAGAAAGAGATCATACAATCGATTGTAAGTTACGATTAATTGTAAGTCAGAAAATTTGTTTGCTTTAACCAATCAGATTTGCGCATTTAGAACACATTTAGTTGTAACTTACAATCGATTGTATATATATCCCTTTCTGCAACAGGGCCCAGTTTTTCTCTTTGCTCATTTTCAATCATTTAAAATATTTCTAGTCAGTTTCCTTTAAATGCTTGAATTCAATTAATAAAAAGCTGCATCACTTTGCGTGATCCCAAGCTCTTTCTTTAGAAAAGGTGTTTAAAGGGGACCACCGGGCAAATAACAACACATTACTATATGTTTTGGTACTGTTTTGTGATATCAAATAGATACCCAACATTTTACAAAGGGTTGTGTAATTCATAAACAAAGCAATTAATTTCCACCACTTACGGAACCACTACTATTTCCTGGTTCCTGGTTTGCGAGTGCGCCAATGCGATTCACGCGTACGTTTGTAGGCAATGTAATCCCGGGCGATTTGCTTGCTGCACACGCAGTAGTCTACTCAATTCAGACCGCATGAACGCATGCTTTAGAATGGTGATGCGTTTTCCAATTATATTTTTTTTCTTTCTGAAAACCTATTTTTGTGAACTTGTTGATGGAATGGAATACTAAAGATGTTACCTTTCTATAATAAGAATATTAGAGTTGGGTGGTGGTACCCTTTAATTATCCTTGGGTTAGTGCCCGGTTTAAAATAGCTCCTGAATATTTGAGCAATGAAAAGGGTTTCATGGAAATGTCCCCCATTCAAGGGTCTTTGTGGCTCGATGGTTGAGCACCGGTCTAGCGATCCGGAGATCTCGGTTTTGATTCTCGGTGAAGCCTATTTTTCATTGCTCATGAATTTTCAATTATTTAATCTAAATAAATAAATAAAAATAAAAAACAAAAAGGCAAATGTGAAATGGCACTACAATTTCAATTATTTTGTAGTTGAAAAACTGCATTGATCAAAAATGAAATGTCAAAGGTCGATGCCAAGTTCATTCAAGCACACCTTGAATAAATTCCTTGTAGTTGTACCACTACCAGCACAAAAGATATGAGTCAGAGTCAGTGATGATACATGATACATGCAGTGCTATAATTTAATGGAGGGATATTTATAGTCTGAGCGCTGTAACTAAGTCCTACAGATTAGACGTACAGACTTGTACACATGTATGTGTATTTCCTTGTAAGATTATATGATGATACATATAATATATCGGCTACAGGTGCTCAAACTTTATTAGCGTAAATTACATGTACAGTAGTACTACAAAGATGAGAATGGTAAAGAAATGTCTTTACACTGCATTGTACAACTACAAGTCATAATTGTATGTAGATGGTTGATTGTGTTGGTGCATATGTTTTAAAACAATAATTTTACAGAAGGATATTTTTCTATTTGCTGTAGTCATATCTCCTTGTACATTAAGCAATGCTCGAAATTAGCATACATGTAGGCCCGCTGGCTCAGAGCCACTAAAAATTAATTCTGGGCCACCAAATTTCATTGATCCTAAATTCTACTGGCCCGTTCGGGCAACCAAATCTAACAGAATTTGTTATGATATTCTTTGTTTGGGGCCACCAAATTTAGGTTTTGGGCCACTCAAAGTTGAACAATCTTGTTTTTACATGCCCGACTGGGCCACAAGGCAAAAAGGTTCATTTCTAGCATTGCATTAAGATTGTAATTTGTATGATGATAAAATATGTATATCGGATTATAAGGTGGTCAATATTTTATTAACGTAAATTCATAACTCAATAATTCAAATGGTACAGACGTGTCGGGAAGTATAGAGCACTGTACTACAAGTCACATTGTTATTTATGGTTTATTGTTTAGGTTCTTACATTTTAAAGGGATCTAGTAACATAGAACTCTAGTGGTTCTATCATACCTCATTGTATTGGTATTATGAATAGAAACATGGATCAGGTTGTTGGCATTGGTTTTTTGCATTTCCCTTTCATTGAAAAAATATTTACTATTGAAGTGTTTAGATTTGTAATTATCCACTGGAAAGTTATAACTGTATACAAAGTCAGTGCAATGAGTAAGCAAATTTCACTTTGCATTTTGTTCATTACTCGGTCATATAACATCCATTTAACGTGAAATGTTCACACATTACTCAGTGGACATTATATCAGATCACAAAAATACACATCTTATCTTGAAACCAGTCATAATTTTTTGCACATGGTTACTGGATCCCTTTAATAGCAACGAAAGGGTTCGGCATGGCTAGAATCGGTTCTGAATGACCAACTAAGCAGCTAGACCCGATAATATTAGACAGTCATGATTGGTATGTTAATATGGTATTGGTTTCGGGTCTGTCTGTGATGTACCAAGTTACATTTACACAATATATGCCAAAGACTTATATGTAACAAGCCTAGGTACACTAACTTTTTTTCCTTACTGGCCCATTTGGGGAAGTATAATGGTAACTTTTCACAGTTTACTTGCCCCGAACAGAATGTTTACTTTCCTGCGTACTTCTAGATGAGATTTAAACCAAAGGAATTACATTATTCTATCATACATCAAGTTGACCAATAATTTAGTTACCCGATGGGGCAACCAAACTAGGCCATTTTTTACATTTTACTTGCCCAACATCATTTTTTACTTGCCCCGGGCAAGCGAGCAAGTGCTAGTGTCCAGCTCTTTATAAATATTTCAATGGTAATGAGATGAATTTTCTTCTTTTCTTTGAATGGTACATCCCACTCCAACTTGAACATTATTATTTAGCTAAAATAGTCACAGACTATAGCCTAAAAATGTTAACCCATCAAAATGCCATTGAAATAAATATGTACACACGGATGTGTCCACCTTGATATTGCAAGCATTAATTCAGCTCAACTAGTTTCAGTTCCAAATGAGCGATGAAGCACACACACCCCATATCAGATGCCCATCCATGGATGACTGGTATTTTAATACAGTATCGGTTTCTGGTCTGTCAATTCTTTGACATAACGATGATGTCATTGACTTAACATCTGGCCAACAGATAGTCCGCAAAGGGTTTTGGTATTTTTGGTACCATTCTGTGTGTATACATGTACGTATACAGTGCAAGCCTCCACACTATTTTTTTTTCTGTAATCATACATTTTAAAGTTTTACTTGCCCCAATATCAAATTGACTTGCCCTCATACTTCGAGATCTATGAGATTTAGAAGTATTAAATTAGATTGTTCTCTCATAGTTTAACCATTATTTAGTCGCCTGATCGGGCAAGGAATTAAACCAGACAATTCATGACATTTTAGTATTTTACTTGCCTGACACCAATTTTTACTCCCCCAGGAAAGTGCTACATGTAGTGTTGAGCCCTGCCCCTGACAGTGTATGTTTTTAGGTGGAAAAGTACATTGTTAATGTTATGTTATAGACAAAACCTGTGTACACTGACCACATGTATAACTGAAACTTGAAAAGTGACCTATGACATGTAGACAGGTTTCAAACCATTGTGTTTCATTGCAGGGAATCACATATGGTGGCCACTTAAGACGGGTTTGTCTGTATGTTAAAATGTAGAACTTTTCAAATAAATCTCTGTACTTTTTGATACGTCGTTTCCTTCTTTTTTTTACCTGCGACTGTTTGTGTGTTATTGCATGTGTGTTTACCCTTTTTTCTTCTCCATACAAACTGTTGGGATTATTTGGTGCTGACTTTTCACTTAATTCCCTATTTATACTATCAAATAACCATTTAGATATATATTCACTGACTCCATTTAGTGTTTAGACTCAATAAAAGCAATCACAATTCCGCGATTTCAAGGGATTTACGCACAACAAAATCTTTACAAGAATTGCTCTTACCTAGATAAAAAGTTAAATGATGAAATACAATAGAAGGACTTAACTTTAAATGGCCAAATCCTATGATAGGATAAAAAGTAAATGGGACACCATCTCTGAAACTGGAACAAGGTTTTGATTCCTATATCAAATCTGAGCTGGTCTCGGTCAATTGGCAAGCGGTGATAATGGGACACGGTCAGCGCAATTAACTCTGCAGTTCGGGCATCGATCGGCTTCCCTTTTTATCTAGGCCACTGACCACTCCATGTATACTGTTACTGGTCACTGCCTTGATTTTAGCATGTCCTTTGCATTAACTGTCCTATTGACCAGTGAACATCAAAGGTAGATTCCACAATGTACTCAAGGAAAAGGTGTTTGTATTTTTATTTGAATCCCAAATTTGTTTTAAAAAAACTCCTTGAACACTTTATACTGGCCACAATCATTTTAGAAAGCAGAAAGTGGTAAAACTTTGTATTAAAGTGATAATTTGATGAAAGAATCAGTTGCTCTGTTACAAAGACGGATTTGGAAAGCAGTTGGTTTAAAGTGATTGATAATATATTAAAGAAAATTATGATTTGTCTATAAATTGTAAGTTCAATTCTAACTAATTTATTGGAATGTCATATGTTTATCATGTAGTATTGTTAGTCCATTAGCTACCTTAAACCCCTTCTCAAGAAAAATAGTCGCGGTGACGTCCTGATGTTGTCCGGATGAGATCCTACACCGTTTCTATTAAGAAGCTCCAATCGGGTTAACCGATCCACACGTCGCTCGTGTAACATCGAGGTGAGGTTTATTTTTCCCAATTAAGAAGGGGTTTTATTTATGTGTAAATCAATTACTGTAGGCTGTAAATCAAATATTACTCTTTTTGTTTTCCCCATTGAAAGGACGTTCACTTGTCCATCAGTCCATCATAATTTTGCCCAACATGTAACTGACTGACAGTTCTGACCCACACTCGTGATGTATTGACAGGACAGATTATTTGGTGATGTCAGATATTATAAACATTGCCAGGTCAGTGCGGGTCCAGAAATAGTTGGTATTCAAATCTGTACACAACTTTGTACAGAATTCAGCAGTACCTGTACATCTTAAAGGGATAGTTGAGTTTTGTTAGACTACTTTTTTTTTTGTGAGGTAATGAAAAACTGAGTGTAAAATTTGAAAGAGCATAATATTTAAATAATAAAATCATCTTTGTTTGATCAAAATCGGTTCAGAGACGGCTGAAATATCCATAAATATAACAATTTGTAATAAAGCTGGGGCCCCAGTAACTACAATGTAGGCCCCAAGTTTATTAGAGAATTTTGAACCAGCCGTTAAAAATTCAAAAAAATGCTTCCTCTTTTCAAAAAGTTACAAAATAGGTATTTAAATAGTTGTTGGTTATTTCTCTATCTAATCACTATTTCAACAAAACATCACATGCGCAATATTTTATTCAAAATGGTTGAAACCGATGAGTGTTTAGAGAGCGCCCTCTTACGTTTTAACGGCTCTTTTTGAATGATAACATGATCTTTACTACGTCATTTGTAATTTTGTGTTCCTTTCTAGTTATAACTATCAGTTTGTAATGTAATGGTGTAGGTTTCGGTTATTAAAATTCAGTTTCACCAAAACTGTACTCTCCTTACCAGAACTCAACTATCCCTTTAAAGACTAGATGCATTTCTCTTATTAAAAATGTGTACATTGTATTATTCATCCCAGATAAATTTGTTCTAGGGGAAGGAATTGGTTATGATTACGATATTTATTCATGTTTTCTTGCAATGATAATATTCAGCTACATGTAGAAGAACTGCTAATGTTGTATTTTTGTTTATAGACTTCCCTATTTCTGAACAAAATTGTCAACCCTTATATCTTTTTTTTAAAAAGAGAAGATATTGTGGGGAAAAATTGGGAAGTGAGTGTTACATGTAACATGTGTACTTCTTAATTGTGCTTTAAAAGATCTTACTGTACTCATCATAGCCAGAACAAATAAATCTTATTGATCGCTATACCTGATTAGGATCTCCAAATGTAGGTTTTAAGGTCCGTCAATATTTATAGTGGAGATCGAGAGTTTGTAAATATTGTAATTAGAAAGCCCAACAAGACACTCACAAGGTCCACACGGACCAAGCAGATTTATCTATACAATACTATGTACAGTATGATAGAGTCCCTTTATACAGGGCTCGACACTAGCACTTGCCCGGGGCAAGTAAAAATTGATATCGGGCAAGTAGAATTTAATTTTGCTAATTTGCTTAAGTCCGATCGGGCAACTAAATAATTGTTCAACGAGAGAATTAATGTAATTCCTTCGGTTTAAATCTCATCTAGAAGTAAGCGCGCAAATAAACTTTCTGTTCGGGGCAATTAAATTTTGAAAAGTTATGATGTTACTTGAATGGGCCAGTAAGGAAAAAAGGTTACCGTATTTGCTGGTGTATTAACCGCACCTTTTTAAAAAAAAAAAAAAAAAAAAAGGGGGTAATACACGACCGTATTAACCACACTTTTTTAAAATTTTTTTTAGGGGTGCGGTTAATACACCGACAAATACGGTAGTGTGGAGGCTTGCTAAATAGTTGCGATTACCCATGTAAAAGTTTTAACCCATTGCCTACAGGAACCTGGTGGATCATGTATTAATACTGCATGAATGGGGAATTCAAATCTACAGTATACAGTTTACATCATGTACATTTACATCAGCTTAATTTTCAAATATGGAAAATAAAGCATATGTACCATATTATTTTGTGTTCAGAATGCGGCAAAAAGGAGAGAGAAAATCATGAACTTTTGACACATTTTCCTGTTGAACCAAACTGACATCATAGGAAACAATTCATACTCTTTATATGCAGGGCAAAACTGAGAACAGCCCTTACATGCATTACCCAGGGCTCCACACTCACCTTTTTAGTCAGTGGCCCGGTCGGGCCAGTGAAATAGTTTCTTCCCCTATTCTGGTGGCCCGAAAGCAAATTTACTGGCCCCAAAATTGTATTTCATGAGTAAGCTTTTTACTATTCAAAATATCACTCTTTCCTAATCAAACCTGTGATTACAGATGAAGCATTTCGTTTTGTCAATGTCAGGTTGAAAATCTGCTTGCCCGATCGGGCCACCAAAATATGACTTTTATACATTTTGCTGGCCCCAAGTGCAATTTCACTGGCCCCGGGCCAGTGCGAGTGTCGAGCCTTGCATTACCACACTACAATGACAAAGGCGGCTAAAAATAACAGAGGCACACAATAGAAATGTCAATTGTGTCAAAAGTTCAAAACTGGCTGAATAAATTCTCAGGGCCATTTCCTGAGAGTTTTCCATCACAATATTTACTTGCCCCCAAAGTTTGTCAATTGGTAGTACATGTATTCTCAAAGTGAGAAATGCCTTAGATTAACACTTTAAATTAACCCAAAATAGTGTTAAAACGATTGGAAATTTCACAGCATGGTATTCAAGATGTCAATCAGAAATTCAGGTTACCAATTTATACTTACACTGTAGAAGACAAATTAATATAACAATTCCTTATTTAGTGGTCACATTTTTTGTCCTCTTCAGATGATCAATACATCAAGCCTCCAAACAAATTTAACTTGCCCCCAATATAAAATTGACTTGCCCTCTATTACTTCTAGATGAGATTATCCCTAGATATAATAATTACATTGTTCTCTTGTTGTTGAACAATTATTTAGTTGCCAGATCAGGCAAGCAAGCTATTTGACTTCCCCAACACTAATTTTTACTTGCCCCCCGGGCAAGCGGGCAAGTGCTATTGTTGAGCCCTGACTTATACAGGTTCAACTGTATTATTAAAAACGCGTGTATTACCAAGAAGGTATTGGAATTTACATTCATGTACATTACATCGTAATTATATCTCACCTCAAAAAAATTGCTACGTTAGCTGCTCAAAGAAATTTGGCACGCTACATCTTTAGAAGGGGACCTTGGGAGTCAGTAGCAATTTGTACTTAGCAGACAAATTAATGAGACACTTCCTCATTTACTACAGCCAGCCATGACATGGGATAAATATCAAGGCTAAATGTGTTGTTCATGTTCAGCATGTATGCCCCAGTCCACATACTGTAGTCACTAGTGGCATTGCAGTCGAAAAGCCCTTGATGATGCTGCCTCTTAAAGGGAGAGTCCGCCTTTTACAAATCTTCTGAACCATTTCCAGTAGACGGAGGAATTGAATGTAACATACATGTACGTACACACACAATTTCAGATCGAACAACCAGGTAATTTGGATTTTACGAATGAAAAACGAATGTGTAGAAATCATCCCTTCATCGAACTATATATTGGCCAATAAATGCGTTTAACTGATTTAGCATAATATTACAACAATATTGTACAAGTTTATTATTGTAAAGGTATTGTGAAACCGACATTTTTAAAGGGATAGTTGAGTATTGGTCAAACTTAACTTTAGTAACAAAAACCTGCACGATTACGATACAAACTAATATTTATAACTTCACCATGCTCGAAAAGTATACACAATTACAAACGACAAAGTAAAACCCCTGTTATCATTCAAAAAGAGCCGTTACAACTCGAAGTGTCAAATTAACTCGGCGCGAAGCACTAGCGTTGTAGGTCCTAATACGGGACTGTATAGTGCAGTGTGCGGTAATACGGGACTGTAGTGCAGTCACTGTGTGCGGTAATACTATACAGTAGTACGTGTATATTATGTATCGCAACCATAGAAGTATGACTCCAACACTGCCGTTGACGCAACTCGCAAGCCCCATTCGCATTCGTTCGCCTTTCGTTCACAGTCGCGCTAACACACGGAGAGACTGGTCCATGAGGCGCATATATCACTGATTTTTTGCGGAATGGAAGGAAAAATCATAATCTTAATCCACCCGGTAGTTGGATCACATATTGGAGAGTAAATTGCTGGTAAGTACCGTATCATATGTATAGTTTTAAGCACAATTAGCGTGCACACAAATATTTGGTTTCAGTCTTTTATTAGGAGAACATAGAACGCTAGTGCCTCGCACTAGCGGTTCTAAAAAGTGATACCCGGGCGTCAACCACTTTTATATGATATTTTGAAAGCAAATTTCACAACAATTAGAGCATTTGAATGGAAATTATTATTATTTCCCATGTTTTTTTCGATGATCTTTCATATGGAATTGAAATCAACCAAATCCGTTACAATCGATGTTGGGGGGGCACTTTGGAAATTACCAAAACTCAACTTGGCCTTTAAAGGTTTGCCATAGAAAAGGTCTCATAAATGAAGAACACACAACTGTAGTCAGTTTTAATAGCGAGTCTTAGTTATTTTGTTTAGTATTCGCTTACACCGTTGTTCGATCACAATCTGTGCGCGGATCACGTAGGGGTCACACACAACCCGGAACGTGCCGGCAGCTATTGTGAGCAAAAATTTTCACGGGTTAAGACCCGTTATGCATGATAAAACGCGTTGTGTCGCAAAATTTATTTTGAGGTCTATCAATAACTCCCCAAAAAGGAGAATGGAAGCTCTAACTTTTTCAGGCAAGCTGTTAAATTACATTTTCTTTTATATAAGACAATAACCTTGCAACTTTTGAAATTTGGCTTGCAAAATACGGACACTCCTTTTAAAGGCCTAGTCCCACTGTAGCACCACTCCTCCTGTTTCCTATTTGTTTGACATCCGTAAGGTACTAGCACATAACTGGCAGCAAACGAAATGATGCGGACCAAGTTCGGAATGGACTAATAGGATTTAAGTATACTAGTTTCGGCTCCGTTTTGTGTGAAACACCCCAACATCAAACCGATTGCAACGTAACAACTGGACGAAACGCACGGAAGGGTACTAGGCGGATGCTGGGGGCATACTTTTGGGTCATATGGGACACAAATAGTTCAAATTCTGCACGAAAAATTACCATTTTGCCACATTTTGGTCAGATGGGAAAGGGAATGAGATACGCTGCAGTGGGGCTACCCCCATTAGAAAGGTAACATAGAAAATTGAGTGCAATAAATACAAATTTATGATAATTTACCTTTTTTTCTTTATCCGCAAGTAGCCTGATGATGTACTGCCTCGTGGATTCCTCCACCCGGTCCCTCAGCAAATTCTCCTCCCCACCCTCAATGGCCCGCTCCGCCGCGAAGCGCAACTCGTCGACGAGCCGCGGGACGTCGGCGTGCGTTCCTCCGTTCTCGGTCGGGTGCGAGATGTTGACCTGGTTGTTGGTGACGATGGGGCCATTGTCGTAATCCATATTTGTTATTGTGGTTCCTGTGAGAAAAAAGGGTAAAACAATTAATGTTTAAGAAGTATTCACTGTCAAACAAATGATGTAAGAAAAGAAGAAGAAGAGTTTCAGGCATAGTGCAATTAATTTTCAGTCAAATGTGGCGATGACTTGGTTGTTCGCAGCAATCAAACTTTTGTATTAATTCGTATTTTGTTAGTGCAGTTCATGTACGAAAGATGGTTCTTGTATTCACAATCAACCAATTGATGTAAGAAAATGGTTAAGCTTCCGTCATAGCTTCATACGGCATTGGCGTGTGATCTGTTCTCCTGCGGACGCAATGTCGACTTGGTTGTTGGTGACGTCTGCACCATTTTCGTAATCCATGTTTTGCAATACAGTACCTTCAAAATAATCGAACAGACTCGTCAGAATAAAAATCTCAGGCAAGATATTAACACAAACAGATCAATGTTGGTATTTATAACACAAACAAAACAAAGTATCGGCATCTTAAATCGGACTGTGGTCGTCCTGGAAAGGACTGTAGTATTCTTTCTTGAGCTTGTAGTTCGGCTAAGAACTACACCACCGGTAAAGTTATTAAGGAGAGGTTGGATGGTAGGAGAGTACTACAAGCTCAAAGAATACCAACAGTCCTTTCCAGGACTACAATCAGTCCTTTCCAGGACTACCACCAGTCCTTTCCAGGACTACCATTAGTCCTTTTTAGGACTATCCAAGAAAGAATACAACAGTCCTGCTCCGGACTCTCCAATCCTCCCTTCTCACATAGTGCAACCGCAAACCGAACGTACATGTATATAATTTTAAACAAAGTTTGGTTTCTTGAACACGAAACCTCGCAAGCTCAATGTGAACCCCTCAGCAATGCTTTCCAGTTTATAAGTAATTATACAAACCTTCACAACAAACTGCAGAAACTGTTATCCTTAATAAATAAACTGTCCAGTGTTCAGTACATGTAACTCCTACAAAATATATTGGTTTAATATCAAGCAATCACGCTGTTTACTACAAAGTATGCTTAATACCTGGTGAAATTCCTCTGAACAGCAGAAATGTGCACACGATGCCTTTATCATCCCCTGTTGTAGAATCATACACAAGTACGAATCAATAGTTGTGAAGTGCACAGAGTCAGAGTATAATAGTGCGTACGGTAAACAAAACTATTTATCCCGACTTTATTTGCGCGCTTGACTCGGTAAACCGAATACGACCACACGCCATCGTTTATATTCAACAGAGGGGAACATTAACAACAGCAAAGGCAAATCTTTGTCAACAAATCAATGAGGTTATTTTTGTTATTCTTTTTTTTTTTGCAGCTTTTCGCCCCTACATGTAGCATGGGGATTCCTTTGATAAAATTGCATAGGGATACATGTATGTCTATGTGCTATGAATCACGTTTATTAGCCATTCTCCACAAAAATATGGCAAACTGATAACAATATTACAAGCATTTAATGCTATGTAGATCTTTCTCATCAAGTCAGTGAGTAATATTAGCTTTTTTTGTTGTGGTTGTGTTTTGCCTCAAGCAAGGATAATAAAGTGTTTAGCATTTTTTTCACAAACATTCAAAGATGAAATTAACTCTAAGTTGGACCTAGCAATTATGGCCAGCCAAGTGTAGTCTTGGAATAAAACATACACTGTATTCAAAACCTTAAAAAGTACAAGTATTTTAAATATCCAGCAAAAAGTATCTATCAATTATTTCATGGCTCCTTGATTTGATAACAAATATAACTGATTTTTATCAAACTGTATGCCTTTTCAAACAAACAATTTCAACAATTTGACCCAAAAAAATTAATGAACGGCTCTCCATAATTGACAGGTCCAACTTAGACAGGTCTGTGAGTTCTACTTAGAGGTGAGTTCTACTTAGAGTCGAGTTCTACTTAGAAACTTTGTGAAACACCCCCCTGAGCTGCCCCCGAGGACATCATACATTTGTGCCTATTTCCTTCCTCCTTCTGCCCTTGATAATGAATGTCACTATGTGAACTCAACTACATTACATGTTTGTGCACAGGTGGGACCGATCGAGGGAGCTCTGAGGTGTAGTATTAGGCACATCCGCTATCATTCCAAGGTGTTTCTTAAAATACCTTTCTTTTGCGTCTATTTTTTATATGTTTACGCAGTAATAGCAGAAGCAGTGGGACCAACTCGGGCAAAATAAAAAGGCAAAATATCTAGTTAGAACTGTTTTCACCTGTCAACGTTTTGTTTGATTTCCAAGTCTTCTGTTTTTTTCTTTATCTAATTAATGTTATTTTTGTCCTGACATATTTCCAGACTATTATTAAACGAGACCTTCACATTGTCGCTTACTGTAACTGATGAGTGCATAATTCCTGTCACTTCTGTCCGCTTGGGTATCACTAATAATGGAAATATTCAATGTTTTTTAAAGCGATCTAGTAAAATTGTCCAAATTGTCCAAATGTAGATCTATCCTTTAAACCAATAAGATCCCCTTTGACTGAACACTGGAGGCTGCCATGTAATTTCAACTGTACCATATGAAATGCCATCTAACCTTGCACCAACAAAAGCGGGTAATGTAACCACTGACATAGCAGCAGATTCAACAACAGCAGTTTCATAACCCGCTTTTGTTAGCGCACGCTCAAATGACGTTTCATGCGGCACAGTTGAAAAACATGGCAGCCTCTAGTGGTCAGTCAAAACAGTTGATAGTGGATTCAAAAACATTGATTATTTCCATTATAAGTGATACCCAAGAGGAAATATTTGACAACGAATATAAGTTCTCAAGAAACTACTTGCAAATATATAAATTTCTGTGAGTTGCTGTTAAACAAAAACAAAGATTTTGGCATACAATTGTTTATCTTACCACTATAACCAGCAATTTGGTTATCAAACATTTTTTTTGTTAAAAAAAGCACTATAATGTAAATGTATATGAAGTATTCCAGTTCACTTTTGAAAGCTTTGGTGCCTACATGCCTACAGATAATAAAATAATTTGCAAAATATGATCAAATTTATCTTCCAATTTTATAAACTCTATAAAAGCATTATCACCTGATTAAAAAGATTCACTTGTTTGGTTAAAGCGGCTTAATTTCATTTGGCTAGGAACTAAGTGTCTGTTCGCCTCATTTGAAATTACATTAACCTTTACGTGTTTGAAAATAACAAAATGTTAATAAGCAATATGCAATTCTGAGTATTCAAAATACAGTTAGATTTGTTTATAATCTGCATCAATTTTGTAATATTCCGAGAGCACATCTGTTTTATATAACACAACCAAATAAAACTGAATAAGAAATGTACACCGAGTGCTTGCTTATAAGCCGTCGTCCACACCATCGCCTGGATGTGTGATGGCTTCTGTTTCACAATGACTTGCCACATCATTCTGTCTTCCTTTAATCTTTCGGCTCGAGTTAGAGAATGGATGCGTCTAGTGGCACAGTCCACTTTTATGCAATATATGTCCACTTTTTGGTGGGTCTTCCTCTTGGTCAGTTCCCCTGTATTCTACCATTGAGGAGTATGTGTGGATATCTTTGAGGGCTTATTCTATTGGCCTGTCCAAAGTATCCAATCTTTGGTAGTAACTTTATCGTTGCCCGGTCAGGCCAGTGAAATAATTTCTTCCCCTTTTTATTTCATGAGTAATCTTTTTACTATTCAAAATATCACTCTTTCCTGATCTAACCTGTGAATGAAGCATAAATAACATGGAAGAAAAAAAGATTTTTCTCATTTTGGCAATGTCGGGTTGAAAATCTGCTTGCCCAGTCGTTGCTCTTACTCGTACATTATCACTGAAAATGAAGTTGTCTCAGAATATCCATTTTAGAACATGAAAATTTGCTAATTTAGTAACTCTGCTTTTAGCCTATAGATGGGAAGAACTCAAACTTTTAAAGGGAACCTTTTTTGGGTTGTCCATTCCACCAACAAGTTCAGAAAAATAGGTTTCCAGACGAATTGGAAAATGCATCACCATGCTAAAGCATGGGGTCATGGGTCTGCATATAAAGACTAATAACAAAGACTACCTTTTGTCTAGGGCAAACGCATCGTGATTACATTGTCTCCAAACATATGCGCGAATATAATTGGCGCACTCGCTGACGTTTGGCGCATACCGAACCTTGAGGCCATGTTGGTTCCGTAAGTGGTGGTAATTAATTGTCTTGTTTCTGAATTACACAACCCTTTGTAAAGTGTTGGGCATCTATTTAATATATTACACAACGGTTACTTACCAAATCATATAATTACATGTATGTGTTGTTCTTTGCCTGGTGGTCCCTTTTAATTTAACGCAGGCACTGATTACAAAAAACAAAAAACAATACACAGTATGTCCTATGAGTCACCGGAGGCTGTGAATTACCATGGAGCTTTGTGAAGGTGAAAACCTGTCTGTGAATTTCAGGGTAATCCCCCAATGTCATCGGGGCTAATCCCCTAAATACAAGCAGGCCCTGCCCAAAACTTTTGAAATAGCTAGAGCTGCAAGATTGGAATTCCTTGATGCAAAAATGCACGCAGGGTTTGTAGTTAAAGGGATCTCGGTAACTTTGTTGACATACGAGGGGCGTTCAATAAGTTCATAGCCCAACCATGAAGGAGCAGGAAGTTGGGTTACCTAATGTTGTGTATGCAATGTTGCATCCTTCACATGGTCAGTGGTGCAAAGCCAGGTCAGTTGTATTCTTTTTCTGATCTAGACATGCTTTTATTGATGCAATGTTCATTAAAAGTCAATTGGAAAATGTTGGAAAATGAAGCAATGCAAATTGATGTGAGACATATGCTGCTGGAGGACAATGTGCCTGATCACAAGAGCCAGGTGACTTTTGAAAAGCTAATAACTGCGGGATTGGTTTGTTGATGATTCCTCCTTATCCCCCAAACCTGGTATCGTTAGATCTCTTCTGACATATGAAGAAACAATCCCAAGATTGTGATTTTCAGGAGGATAATGAGACAAAATCTGCCAATATGTAGGTTTTTGAGAGGTCTTTAAGAGACATCTTCAAGGAGGCCCTTGAGGCCCTCAGAAAAAATGCCGAAAATCTCTTGGCTGTACATCAGTATTATATGGATGAAAGAACACCTGAATACATTAATCCATGTTGCACCTTGACTCCTTCAAGGTTGGGCTATGAACTTATTGAATCGTGGCCCTCGTACTGTGCAAAAGGTGATGAATGGTTGATACAATGTATACAACATGTCCCAAAATTAATTACAACGGGACTTTCTGCAACGATAACTTTAAAGATAGTAGATCAATCAGAATGATATTTCAGGGTATGAAACTATAACTTATTACCTACATCTTGCAGAAAACCCTATTCAATTTGCTTCAGTGGTCATGGAGAATGAGGATCTTTTGTCAATCATGTCAGATGTCCCTTCCCTCCAGGTTTTGTAATGTAAGGAGACGTGTTGTCCATTGTGTTCACGCGTTATGAACGAAAATGGACACATGACATGATTGACAAAAGATCCTCATTCTCCATGACCACTGAAGCAAATCGAATAGGGTTTTCTGCAAGATGTAGGTAATAAGTTATAGTTTCATACCCTGAAATATCATTTGGATTGATCTACTAATTTTAAAGTTATAGTTGCAGAAAGTCCCGTTGTAATTAATTTTGGGACATGTTGTATTGTTGTCATCCGATATGTAGACTGAGTAATGTGTGAAAATTTCACGTTAAATGGATGCTACAGAGTATATGGCCGAGAAATTAGCAAAAATTCAATGTGATATTCACTAACTCAAGTGTACTGACATTGTTAAACACAAATGACTTTCCAGTGGATAGTTAAAATCCAAAAACTTCAATCATAAATATATTTTTAACGAAAGGGAAATTCGATTGCAAGTCAGACTTAAAATTAATTGCAACTTTACAATCGATTGCATCTCTTTCTGCAACGGGGCCAAGGTATGATAGAACCACTGGAGTTCTAAGTAAGTTTTGAGGATTTGGACAATGTTACTAGGCAGCCCTTAGAAATGGAAGACTCAACTTCAACACTGGCAGCAAAAAAAATACAGGTAGGAAAAAAGAAAGCAGACCCCCCAAAAATAAAATTTAATTGCACAAAAAAGGAAACAACGTACCTGCAATGATATCATCCATCTGCTCTATCGCGGCAGCCAGCATCTGACTGGCGTCCGACGCGATGTTCGTCATGATGATGCCGCTGCGTCGACAACTCTGATCCAAGCGTCTTCCGAAGAAAAAAAATTAAAAGAAAAAAGGGCCTCTCTTCCTCTCTGCTACTCACTGCGAAAGAGATAGATGAAGAAGGAAATTCATAAGCAAACATAGTGACATTAATTATCATATTTTTTTCAATTTTATTTTATTTTTTATTTCATTTTTTTTAAATTTTAAAGTGAACAATAGCCCACCAACGCATTATTATAGCCTTAGAGGGCCAATCAAATGGTCCACTGCATTTAACTCAAAGAAATCATTAATAAAGGAAGAATACAAAATGTATATATTATTTTAAAGAAAACAAAACTAGTTTGATGAGAGGTGTTCTTGTGCTCGGTCTTTGAAAGGTCTATAATATGGCTTTATGGTCTATAGCCTCCTTTGTTTTTCCGTCAGTTCGCCGCTGAAGAAGATCAAAACTTAAGGCCCCATATTGACTCTCAAAGATAAATGAAAACAAAAATGTTTTCTACTGCAGAATGTGACGGACAACGGAAAAACTAGGTGATCAATCAAATGTCATGTGCAGCGTATTAAATTTGTTAGTAAATGTATTCACGCAAACTGTTATCATCTAGATAAAAAATTTAAAATAAGGCAAAGTTCAAGCTTCTAATAAAGTTTTACATGTATGTATATTGTACCGTAGAACTCCATCGTCAAGCACCCCCTATCACCTATACGCATCTTGCTTTTAAAGAGCGCCCGCTCTCTGTCCAAACGGGAAACTTTAATCAAGAATGCAAATAATGGTGAGGAATATTCATGAGGATAATAATGGAGGTGAATCTCATGGAAACGTCTTTAAAAGCAAGCTGCGTATAGGTGCTTGGGGGTGCTTGTCGATGGTGTTCTACGGTATTGTATGAGCAAAATTCACTTTGAACAGAGAAATTTCCTAAAGACTTGTAAGAATCTCAATAAAATCAATTGGTGGTGATTCTAAAAGACTAGATTCTCAGTCACGCATTCAAAGCGTTTTCATTCATGGGCTGCGCACAGGAGTGTAGTCTAGGTTCTATACTCTGTATACACCCTTCCCCCACATATGGCGCAACCCGGCGAATCTGTACGCCCGGTGGATCCACGGAAACAGAGTATAGGAAGACTTGGCAAGGCGAGGGAATTCGAGTGGATTTTCACGGCGGGCATTAGTCTTCAATATGAGTTGCATTATTATGGACATTGTACTTTGTGAATAACAAAATAATGAACAAAGTGAGAATCCCATTGTAAAATGATCATGTGTTTCATTAGTGGGTGTATAAAAAGAGAAAACAACATTGATTAAAAGGGTTTTACAATAAACTTCTAAGTTTGAAGTGAAGATCTTCGGCTGACATTTGTAATTTGGTATGCAAAACACAGACTACGCTCTGAACCCACTTGATACGTTCAACACAGTCGGTGCGCTGTCTATCACTCGCGATGGGCGGAGCTATTGCCAAGTCTTCCTATACTCTGTGTCCGGACAGATTCACAGGGTTACGCGATATTATGGGGGAAATGTGTATACAGAGTATAGAACCTAGACTAACAGGAGTGTGGCTCAGTGTGCCGTTTCTATGGCAACAGCACCAAGCCAGCTCCCAGCTCAATTAAAGACTTCCTCTTTTCTGCCACTTGGAGACAGCGCATTGGCATCAACTTACCAAGACCGTATTTGTTTTATTTGAAAGAATTATTTGTTCACATACAGCCCTGATCTATAGGCACTATTAAACTTGCATTCATTGCACTTTACAAAGGTAGTGTACAGCAGACCAAGGTGTTTGCAAAATTCAAATCATCATCATGAAAATAGTACCACTGGACGCTGCAGGTCCCACCTCAATTAAATACTTCCTTTTTCTGTCGCTTGAGACAAAGAATTTGGCATCCTCTGACAACAGCTTGTTGTCTTCTTTTATCTGGGTCACTGACCGATAGAGGGGTTTTACAAGTCTGCTAAACCATGATTGCAATCACGATTGGAATAATTTTTCACTCCAATCACGGTATTTTTGACCGTGTGAAAGCAAACTAGAATCACGAATCGCGAAAACTCTAATCATGGTCCAGAGGCGTTTTCTAATCATGATTCACTCAAATCACAGTGCGAATCTCTAGTGTGAACGGCTTGACCTCCAGAACACGATTTGGGAGGCGGAGCTTACGTGACCTTACATGCACTTCCGCCGATAAACCGCGCTCTAATCGCTTCGAGTGCAGTGCATGTAGTGTATTACCAAAGACGGGGCTCAGTTTGATTGACAGGTACACATAAACACGTCTCCAGAAACGCGATTGTTATTACAGTTTGCGCGAAGTCTTTTTCCTCGTGTGAAAGCAAGGCAACAGAACCACTGTGATTGTAAACACGATTACAATTGCAATATTGCAATAAAAAAATGTTCTTGTTTGTGAAAGGGCTCTCCATCAGTTGACGCTTTAAATTCACATTCCTACTATACATGTGTGTTTAAAGCTGAACGCACTAGCCCAGCTTGAAAGTGCTTCAAACGTGTACGGTATAAATGTAAAACCCTTTCTGGGGAATTCCAGAGTCCAGACACAACACAAATTTCCAGCCAAAAAGGGTATCAAACTTTCTCTGGCATAATAATATTTACTTCCAGCAATCCTCTGGAATACTGCCAATAAAAAAGTACACACTATCCATGTGTCTATCTTGCCTATAGATCTTGCCAACTAAAACTTGCATACAACATGTACTTGAATATTGGCTAAGTTTAAGGACCTATTCTGTGCACATTCCTTTCTTTGTTTTTAGCCTGAAGCTCCTTCATGTCTGCTCCCTGGGGAGTTGAAGTACCACAGTATAATGTGTTGCCTTGAACTTGTACTCAGTGACCAGGGGTTGACCAGGGGTTGACCAGAGATAGAAATAGTCACATTGTTTCTACAGCGTATATAAACAGGTCCATAATTAGAGTATTACTAAGCACTATAAAATGCTATCTACCATTATTATTTTGTCAAAAAACATAAAAGCTGAAAATTTTTCTTTAGACCGAATGGATGTAATTTACAGTAGGCTGGCTGTATGACAGTCACATGTACAAGTACAACAGATTGAAGAAATTGAAACAGTGCATACTATTTGTTATATATAAATCAAAATAAAGAAATTCCTGTAGATCAAATGTGTCTTACATCGTGAAAATGATCGCTAACATCTCTCGTCCAAAAACACGGTCATCTCAGCTGAGGTACAGTATATCTTGTAGCTGTTATCCTTTGAAAACCCGCCTCGGGGAAAAATATTGGCCGAAATTCCTAATATAGACGAACTCGATCGTCAGCACATTCCCTCTGCGACTGATGAGTGACGGGTATTAATTGTCGCCTGCAGAAACGGTAAAGAGAAAAGAAAGAAACATATTGAGACCGAGAGAAAATTGAGGAATCTATCATTTTATAAGCAAAACCGATTCTGAATTTTCTGTCCCTAGGTTTAATACAATATGTACATGTATGCACAAATGTAGCAAAGTTTCGCCTCATCAGCATTACTTTCAAAACAGAAAAGAGAAGAAAAGACAAACATTTAGAAAAATTAAAGGAATCAATTAAAATTTAATCTAAGCAAAACAAATTCTGAATTGTCTGTCATTGGCTTTTATAATACAATATGCACAAATGCACAAATGCACATCTACATTACTTTCAAATCGTCAAAGCCAAGTTGTCAAAAATGAGAACAAAATAACAAATTGATAAAAATACATACGTACTGTAAATATATTTACAAGAATTAAATTTAACAGATTGCGCCTAAAGCTTACGTATGTCCAAAATTTGCTCTGTTCTCTTCCAAGTACAGTCAAACATGCGTATAGTGACAAGCGAAGGGAAACAAGTAATGTGGCCACTGTAGACAGGTGACCTCTCTAGACATATAATATCTATAGACTATATTTGCCGGTATGGGGCCATTGGATATCGATCGGTTCTTTGCGCGAACAATGTGGTATCTCGCCCGGTCCCCAAAGGAATCTTGTATGACCATTTAAAGGGGACCACCAGGCAAAGAACAACAAATAACTATATATTTTGGTACCGTTGTGTCATATTAAATAGATGCTCAACATTTTGCAAAGGGTTGTGTAATTCATAAACAATACTGATTACCCTCACTTACGGAACCATCATTATCTGATGGTTCCGTATGCGGCCAACGTCTGAGAGTGCGCCAATTCTATTCATGCGTACGTTTAGAGACAATAGAATCCAGGACGATTCGTTCGTCCTGGACAAGGTAGTCTTCGTATAATGGATGCAGACCCATGAACGCATGCTTTAGAATGGTGATGCGTTTTCAAAGTTTTTTTTCTGGAAACCTATTTTTCTGAACTTTTTGATGGAATGGACTACTTAAGATGTTACCTTTCATTAATAAGAATATTATTTTTGGGTGGTGGTACCCTTTAAGCATTCAATGCAAAGTAAACAGGTTAATGTAAAGTCTTGCTTTAACAAACCTATGTTATGTTAACGTTATACAATTTACACAATGACATTCAAAATATCCAGTTCATTAACTTTTGTGGTCAACGCATTGTAGAGTAACCACAGGAAACTCAGCGTGCCCACCTAATTACTACTCAGTACATGTCATAATACATTTCACTGGACGCTAAACATCTGAGAGTTAATACCTGCCGATGGCCGCATTATTGAAAAATCATGGGCCGTTTGAAGGGGAAAAAATGAAATTAATAGATGTCGAGTAAAAACCTACTCATGGCTGCATTATTGGAAAATCATGGTACATGCGATATGGAGGGATGAACATATCAGAACAATTTAAGCTGAATATCCTTTTCTGTTTTTTTTATTTCGAGACAAATTTCATCAGTTGTATGTCAAAATACATTTATCTGGATGCATAACAACATCTCAAACTGTAATAAAATATGAACTGATGGCTGCATTAATGCCCATACTAAAGTTAATACTTTAATAAATAAAACTTAAATACTATCTCTACGCTATAGAACAATAATAATCAATATAAAATTGAGAATATTGGGATGCAATAGGGCTCCATACAAAGAAGAATATTACCAACCGAGTCAAGTCAGAGCTAATTTCATCAGCAACTAAATTACTAAAAATGTTTGGATTGGATGCTCTGCCTGCTCAAGTTAATCGAAAACTCATGGACTATGAAAAATATTTAGTTTTATTAGGATGGAACTAAGCTTCTTTATTTTGTAGTTTTACCAGGATTAGAATATTTTGATTGAATAGAATTGATAAGGACAGACCAGAAGAAGAAGAGTATTACCGCTTGATACATTTATTTTATAATTACGGTAACTCAAGTTCATTTTATTTCATAATTCTGTTTGGAACAATATTAAGATGCCATTGATGTACCTGTACTTTGCTAGAACAATGTAAAATGTCATTTCTGTGTTGACAACATTAGATGGAGAATGACATTTATAGATTGATGAATATTGTAATTTGTTACTCTATTAATTTTTAAATTCCTCAAAGATACCTTCATTAATCATTAGTTCATTTTATTAAATTGGAATTCAGTTGATTCTGCTCAAAAGCAAAATACATGACTGAAAGTAAACTATAATCATTTGTAAATGATTAAAAATGAGCAAAGAAAAATAGGCATCGCCGGGAATCGAACCAGATTAATTGTTAGATACTTACTTGTTTTAAAGACTGAAACTAAAGACTTGAAAATTATCGCTCAAAAATAAAAAACAATTTTGTCTGGATTCCCCCCTCAAATCAAGTACACGGGTCTCTGAGAATGCACTAGCAGGCATTGTGAGTGACAATTTGTATGCAAGATCGGCCTTGCGTGTCCAATTTGGCACAATCTAGGGAGGGCCATTAATTAGCCAATCATGCCCCCTTAACGCTAATTGCCTCGCTTATTTATATCCGCTCTAGTCTGCTACCAAGTCCGACTTTACCCTCAACTATATTGCAGATATGTGCATGAGGCAATTTTGAAAGTATAAGCTACAAACTCAACAGAAATACACTGATAAAAAATGAACAAAATTCAAATTATTTGGCTAATCTTTCTTTCTTCCTTGATGCTAATGGCCTTCCTTGTTTATATCGGCTCAAGTCTGCTACCCAGTCTAACCAAGGACTGAAGGAGATACATTATAAGTTAAACTTATACCTCCTTGGTCTAACGTTACCCTTTCCTGTATTGTACTGGAGGTTAATTTAATGAACAACGCAACAGAAATACACACCTGTAGGCTGATTTTTTTTTTAAATCAATTAATTCAAATGAATCAGAAAATCATTCCTTCTTTATAATGCTAATAGCCTCATTTTTTTTGTATCAGGGAAAAAATTAATATTTTTATTTCTGGGACTCCCTATCTAATTTTATGGACATTTTGGGGGGCTACTTTTCCAACTTTCAGGGGCTACTTTCACCATTTCAGGGGCTACCAATTTCCGAGGCTTCTTTTTTTTTGAATTTCAGTGGCTACTATTTAGCCCTGATGCTGTAATTGATCATCGGATTGGCATTCAATCATGATCCGATCACGAATGCAGAAAAATTGGGGAAATCCCTGTGTTGTATATCGCCTCTAGGTTGCTACCATGTCTATCTTTACCATCTACTTTATTGTATACAAATGTCAAGAAATTCCAAACAGAAATACACACCTAGGCTGAATAATGCACATAAAAAACAAAGAAGTCAAATTAAATGGACAATCATTCTTCCTTAACGCTAATTAACTTGCTCGTTTAATTACGTTTATGTGTTTGTGTACGTCTGAACATGACCCTACAATGTACGTGTAAAGCCTGTAGGCTATAGGGCGGAGACAGGATGTAATAGCTCTGCTTCATCGTTTCCTGCTAAAGTAGGAACAGACTATCGCAGGAAAAGCCCGAGGAAACATTTGACAGTTGTTTTTTGTTATTCTTACCATTCTATCACGAGGATCAAAAGTTAGTGAATATTTCCATGAGGATCAAAAGTTGGTGAATATTTCCTTTGAGAGTTACCATATGTATTGTTTCGGCTTTCATATGAATGAAAGTTTGTGACTGAATGGTTGCACCATCGTTTCCTCCTAAAGTAGGAACAGACTATCGCAGGAAAGCCTGAGGAAACAGTTGAGTTGTTTTTATTCTCTTTATTCTATCACGAGGATTGCAAGTTAGTGAATATTTCCTTCGAGAGTTACAATGTGTATTGTTTTCGCTTTCATATGAATGAAAGTTTGTGCATGAATGGTTCCACCATCGTTTCCTCCTAAAGTAGGAACAGACTTTTGCAGGAAAGGCCCGAGGAAACATTTGACACAACTTATTCTCTCCATTTTATCACGAGGATCAAAAGTTAGTGAAAATTGTTAATACAAATACAACAAGGTACATTGTATGAGGGAACCGCTAGAATTCCAATTGGATTTTGAGGATTTGGACAATGTTACTAAGTCCCTTTAAGACAAGTTTACATGTATTTCCATTGCTGATCGGCACAAAAAAAAGTGCACAACATTCATGTTCAAGTACATTTTTTATATACATTGTAAAGTGTCGCCCAATACGGACTTGAGATTCGTATCATCGCTTCCTTTTGAAGTAAAAACAGACATAAACACAGAAAACCCTCAAGATATTTTTCTCACTTCTTTCTCTGTTTCCTGTGACGAACGATTGATGACAAGTTCAGGGAAGTTCTTGCAATGTTTTCCCCAGTAGAGTGGAAACAGGATTTATGATCTAGAGGAAAGGCTAGATATGTTTTCCTGATAAAAGTTCATGAACTTTCCGTCTAAACATCATCCTCACAAAACTGAAACGCGTTACTGATTTGGCACATGAAATGCAGTTCATTGTTATTTATTTCTCTTGGCATATCTCTTTATTTAATCAATAACATCGAATGCATCATGTATCTGACGTTAACAAATCTCATGGAAGTGCAACCAACTGTGAAATTGTTTTGCCATTCCGACGAATTGCGATCAATGGCAATCTTATCTAGCAATGTACATATCTACATGTATGTACAATACTATTTATAAATCTATTAATCATTGATTGTGATTTGAATTTAAATGTGGACAACGGCGATGGAATCAAAATACATTTTCAAACATTGTAACAATGTCATCAACATGCAAGTCTCATGAATATCTAACCAACCGCGAAATTGTTTTGCCAATTCCTGCAAATTGCGATCAATTAATGGCAATCAAAAATAGCAATATATACTGTACAATACTATTTATAAATCTATTAAACGCATTCAACTCTTTGATTACAATTTGAATTGTATTGTTGACAAAGGCAATGGAATAATTAAAAGCCAATCTCATTCTCAACCATAACAAGGAATGCTAATTACAACGTCTCTATTTAGAAATCGCTATTTTGGGGTTGCGTTAAATGGCATTGTCGTGAGTTGACCAGGAATAAACCCAGTCATAATGAAACATTTTAATTGGCATCAATTGCATTTCCCCTTCCTTTTCCTCTGTCCGTTTCCTCTCTTGTCTTTGGTGGTTTTGGCAAACTGTGATAATTGATTTGATTTATATTTTACGACTTAATACTGTATGATAAGATAATCAGGAACTTATGAACTATTGAGCGTGGGTATTTATCAATTGTATTACCTCACATACATTTTAAAATCATTTGAATTTGAAGATGTACATGTATAGAATATGCAGTTTCAATAAAATGTGTAAAAATTGATACATTAAAATTGTGAACGAGGAAAAATATTTCAATATACTGTTTGTACAACCTACTAATTTCTAAAAATGTTTATGATTAAAACAAATTATTTGAACTTTGAAACAAACTACATTAAATGCCTTGGTTAATGATACTACTTTAAATATTAGATTATTAAATGTTATATTATTTGTACATGTTTTGTACAGTAGTTCAATAGATGAAGCAATTTCAATATGTGTACACATTTAAGATTGGTGGATTTATTTAAATTAGCTTTAAAAACAAAGTGCAAATGTTACATATTAGTTTTGCTTAATTTAAGTAAGTTTGAAAATGTATGAATTTTTGAAACTGTGCCAATTTATGTACATGTAGTAGGTTTTGTGATTTCATTTTGTTCTATTTGATAAAAAATAACACAAATGTGTAACACTTAAACATTTACCAATCAATATTTGTTCAACAATCATTTAGTGTCAACAAGGTTACATCAATTGTTGATTTAAAGTATTATGTACTATATGGTAAATACCAGTGCCTAGCAGAGTAAACAGAACATTAAAGGGATCTAGTAAAAATTGTACAAATCCCCCACCCCCCCCCCCTAAATTAATTAGAAATCTAATAGTACTCTCATATCTTGTATTTGTTTTGCCAATTAGAAGCATGGAACAAGTTTTGGTTTTCCAGATTTCCCTTTCGTTAAAAAGATATGAACGATTGAAGTGTTCGGATTTTTCATTATCCACTGGAAAGTTATAACTGTATACAAAGTCAGTGCAACAAGTTCTAAGCAAATATCACTTTGCATTTTCGCTCATTACTTGGCCATATAGTATCCCATTCGACGTGAAATTTTCACACATTACTTAGTGGACATACCAGATCACAACAATACACATTGCATCAACCATTCATCACTTTTTGCACATGTCAACAAAGTTACTACATATACATGTAGATCAAGGGCTCGACACTCAAACTGACCCGCTGGCCCGGGGCCAGTGAAATTACACTTCTGGCCAGTAAAAATGGGTAAAAGTTATATTTTGGTGGCCCGATCAGGCAAGCAGATTTTAAACCCAACATTGACGAAATTGGAAAAATCTTGTTTTCTTCTATGTTACAGTATGCATCGATAATCACAGGTTTGAACAGGAAAGAGTGATACGTGATTTAGTAAAAAGTAATTTACTCTCATATAATGGGGCCAGTTACTGGCCCGCGACCGGGCCACTGACATATAAGGTACATGTAAGTGTGGAGCCCTGGTAGATCCCTTTAAAATATTTTAATATGGTAGTTTGGAAATGCCAACAGCAGAGTAAACGGGACTCATAAAATCCTCAAATATTGACAGTTGACACAAAGATAACAAATTATTTGGAATCTTGATACTGACAGAACCTGTCGACGCATGTAAAAACTTAAAATGTTTTTCAAGTATTCTCAATTTCATCAAGAAAAAAGATACATTATCATTTTTAAAAACTTGTCATTATTCTGGGATGGTGCTTTTTTATTCTATCACAATAATGTAAATTATATACATATGTACATGATTAATTATGGTTTTATAGTACACTATGGAAATAAGTGTGTAAAATTCAGACCATTGTGACAGTATGATTGACAACTTGAACCTCTTTGCTACATGGTACCTCCTTCGGGATCGTATTAACCTAGAATTCCAATTATTGCAATTCCCATCGGAGTACAGAGATATTCCATCAACGGATCAACCTAAAAAAAATTGATTCTGTCCAGCTTTATTACACTTGGCAGTGTGTTGACTGTGTACATGTATGTGTGAGTCAGTTAACCCATCAAGGACGAGAGCTATTTCAAGGCAAAATTTATCAGTATTTTCCTCAACAAATTGGCAACTCCTAATTGTTTTTTTTCTTACATTTTAATGACATAAAAAAGGTGGAAAATATTAAGTTATTAAAACTTAAGACAAATATGAAGTAACTTTGCAGCACAGTTGCCAATTTGAATGCCAAACTCTGTTTTGGAAATATAGACAATTGTCAATGTGTTGCCAATTTAAGGATTTTCCTAAATTATAGCGATCTACACAATAATACAAATCATTAAAAAAATATTGACAGCAGGTAGAGTAACAAAATAGGGATTTAAAAAATAGAGAAATTTATGCTCTTTCTATTAAAGTGTACACTGAATATAACTAGTTATCTAGTTGCTGAAGTGTAGGACCACCAAATGTGGGCCATCGTCCTTGCTGGGTTTGCTCATTATAATTTGTATACTACTCAAGTGTTATTGACCGACAACGGTTTTCTACATGGTCAATATTTTGGCCCCTCCTTCACATCAAATTAACCTCAAATTCTAATTATTTACTATAGATCTCTAAATTCCCTACAGAAATATATGATTCCATCAACCACCACCGTCAATATTTTCACCCCTCTCTAAATACCCACTGACCTGCGACGCCGACGCTTATCATTTATTGATATAGATTTTTAAATTCCCTAAAGATATGTGTACTTCATCCAACCTCAACAAATTGATTTTTCGCTAGGCCAAATAATTCCTGAACGCTAAAGCGTGTGTAGTCAATCGATGCACACTTAACACTAGAGAGGCAATATGTATTGCCTACAGTACAAGTACTGTATGTTACCTTTGCCAGTATATTTATCCTTTAATTCTGGGCTAGGATCTTTTTTTTTTTTAACCATGGTAAATGATGGTAGCCCTGCTGTTACGCTATTTAGAAATTAAGTCTTTCGAGTTTTATGGGTTAAAATTAAAGGAGAATTGCGCGTGAGGAAAATGTTTTTAATACAAATTTGTTTTATTGCAGTGGCGCAAGTGGCAAATAAAATTTGGCATATAGTTGACTTACATTTTGATGGCCCACATGTCAATTGTAGTTTCCCTGGGCAAGTGGGCCACTGCTAATTATTTAAAACCTGGATATGATGACATAAATGGTACCCTGGGGTACCAAATGAAAATCCGCCATTTTATTTAATTATTTATTTATTTTTCAGGGCTGTACACTGGGGTACCAAAGAGTGTAAAATTATTTTCGTGAAATGCTTTATTTACGTTCAAAATGCTCTCTTTGCGGCCGGGGTAGTGTGCATACAAGCGCTGCATGCACAACGCAATACACCAGCGGCGTCCATGATTGCTCTGCGGTACGGTTGTACTTCGGGTGGACACAAGATGGCGCTACACAATGCGGGATACTGCGTGTGTCATCATAATTATATTGCATGGTGGAATTTACATGATTTCTAAAGCCACTGCGTGGGACGCTTATTTGGGTACACAAAAATGGCAAAATTATAAGTTTGGAGAAAGAAGTAACAATGTGACGAAAATTGATAATTATTGCAGTTTTTAGAGCCTAATTTGCATTCTCATCTGCTTATATATCATAGACCTACTATGATTACTGTATATTGACCCTCTGTCATGGGGACACCCCTTGAACCCCCGCACCTTGATTCCAAGACAAAAAAGGCACTGGTAGTTTACAGAAAGTGACAAAATCCGAGTGAAGCCGTGGTGGTAACGTGTACTTTACCCCGTTATGTGTAGGGCAAGGTTGCCTGTCATATATGTGTGGACCCAATGCCCAACTGTACTAGTACGTGCCTATCCATTAGCATGATTAATAATTAGCTAATTATTGCACGCCCAACACATAGATCCATTGGCCTCTCAAAAGGTCGTTAGCCAATCAACTACAAGATTTTGAATTTCCATCTATAGACAACAACACCCAGTCAAAAATATACATGGGGGCTTAGTACAACTTTGCTGATTTTGCCCCCGAAATGCCAAAAAAAGCCCCCAAAAAATCATTAAAGAGCCTAGAGCTGTGAATTTGCATCTAAAGAGTTCAATGGAAAACAAAATTTTATAGTGCTATTTTCATGCAGACAAGCTTAAAAAGTAAGTTATTTTATTTGTTTCCCTGATTAGGCATACCAGGTCCTAGTAGTAAATTATGGATTATCACCTAGATTTTAAAAGAAGAAGAATGTAGAACTTTCTAGCACCGAAGTGCAGCGATGTGCATACATTGTATATTATGATGCGACATACATGTACATGTATATGTACAGTAACAGCGCATAACTTCACACAGAGCAAAGGCCTGCATATTATAAATACAACCAGTCAATGAAAATTGATTTTTTTTTTTTTTTTCTGTATCATTACGGCTCAAATGAGGCATGGCATAAATATGTGTTAAAGTTTAATGCACTAAATATAGAAAGAACTTTTATTTACTTGTCGTGTTTGTCTTTGTCTTAGGCTACGCTTGTTTGTGTATTTGTCTGAATGTTGTTTGTTTGTTTGTTTGTTCGATTGTTTGTCAAACTATGAATTTACATTTTTTGTCTCTTTCTGTGATCAGTCTAACAAAGAAATACTTACCTAACCATCAAAATTCTTCTCACAGAATGCATGTTCAAGTTTATCAAAAGAATTCATCTCATGCTTCATTTTCTTGAACACTTGCATACACAGAATTACTCTGTACCCACCACTCTTGTACAATGCCTATCAAGCCTCCACAATTATTTTACTTTTTTTCTCTACTGGCCCATTTGGGAAAGTAAAATCTGACATTTTTTAATTGTACTTGCCCCAATATGAAAGCTACTCGCCCTCTTACTTCTGGATGAGATTTACACTTCTTCTTCTTCTTCCAATTTGAGTACAGACCGCGTTTGAGATTAGATTGTTCTCTCATAGTTGAACAATTATTTAGTTGCTTGATCGGGCAAGCAAACTTGTCAATTAATGAAATTGTACTTGCCCGACACCAATTTTTACTTGCCCTGGCAAGCGGGCAAGTGCTAGTGCTGAGGCTTGCATACATGTATACTGTATGATAACTGCAACACCATTGGTGATCTAGTGATCTACCAACCTAACAAAGCAATACTTCGAACACCATCAAAATTCTTCTCGCGTGGGATGCATATAATTCAAGTTCATCTACTGGTAATAAATCAAATTCCCGGCTGATGCTTGGAATGTGGTCGCAGAAAGGGAAAAGAGGGTAATTTGATATCATCACGCCAGGCATTTAATGATTTATTCGGGGACCGAATGTTACCGAGGTTCGATTGTTCGTGGCACTTTCTACAGATTCAAGTTGGATTATTAAATGCATGTGCATACATGTACGTGTATGTGCAATTGCAATGCATTCATGCAATGGAAATATATATCAGAACCAAGAAAAATCACCCAAAATATTGTACAGTTGTACATATAGTAAAGTGATTGGAAATAGAGTAATTAAAAGAGGCTCAGGGCTATTTCGCCCCTGAAATGCCAAAAAGAGCCCCCATACATGTACAATAATTTGACATGGATTTGAAATATTAAAAAAAATATTAATTAGAGTGTTACTCTTTACTGAGCAAGCATAAAAAAGTAGCCCCTCCCCCCCCCCCCCCCCAAAAAAAAAAAATAAATAAATAAATAAATTAAAAAAAATAATAATAATAATAATATAATAATTAAAAATATTAATTAAATACAAAAATAAATAAATGTTATGTTTTCCTTGATGTGAGCCCTTTCCATGCTTTAAAAGTTTAAGTGTTCCATGGTTCATTTCATAAATATTTTGAGACATTCAAGTGTGACCTTCAAGTCAGATCTTGGATACGATACATGTGGCAAATGCACTGGCAACATTGTGAAATGAAGAAGAAATTGGTTTAAAGGGTACCACCACCCAAAAATAATATTCTTATAAATGAAATGTAATTGTTTTGATAATCCTTTCCACAGGTCTACAAGTTCAGAAAAACATGTTTCCAGAAGAAAAAAATGTATTGGAAAAAAGCATCACTGTACTACTGTACATCATGTTTTCATGGGGTTGCATACGAAGACTACCTTTTGTCTAGGACGAACGCATCATCCGTGATTCTATTGTCTCCAGCAGTACGCGTGAACAGAATTGGCGCACTCGCAAACGTTTGGCACGTAATGTACGGAACCATGAGGCGATAATGGTTCCGTAAGTGGTGGTAATTAATTGTATTGTTCATGAAATTTTACAAAAAATGTTTTTGCAAAATGTTGGATATCTACTGTATTTGATATCACACAATATGTATAGTGTTGTTCTTTGCCTGGTGGTCCCCTTTCAATGACATCTATGACTAAATGTAAATAAATTACATCCTATCTTGCAGTAAAGCACTTCAGAAAATAAATGGGTATAGAAGGGTTTATGTAAGGGAGTTATTCGATATCAGCATGCGAGACATTTTTAGGGGATTAAATGTTACAATGTACATGACTCAATTTTGTTAATGGCATGCTCTTGAAGATGAATCCAAGTTAAAATGAAGATGAATTGCTTCTTGGCGTTCAATAAAAAGATTTTAAGCGCAGGGTGGTGAGAGTACAATTTGATATCATCAAGTGCAGCATTTAATCAAGAATGAAATGTTACAAGATTGATCGGGTAATGGCACTTGAAATCACGAGACAAATTGTCTTTTTTGAAATAAAATTTTCAAGGATTACAACATTGAAATCTACCCTTTTCCAAATACTGTGTTTCCCTTCCTTTTTTAGCTATACTGAAAGAAATTACCTAATTGACATTTGACATTACCTTCTTTACATAAAAACAAAGTTTGTCCTTTCGTTTTGTTTCTTCATACATTTCATGCATAAATTGAAAAAAAATACATTACATCAATTTCACTTGTCAATAAAATCATCTCGTTTTAACGCTACCTGCAATAATATCATGTTTAAAGCGAAATGACGAATCAAATATGAGAAGTCAACTCAATTTGTATAAACTGAAGTAAACAAGAAGTTTATTCAGTTCTGACACACCCACTGGTATATATTGTATTTATTTCATCATTATCACCCCTGAATATTAAACCTCCCATCCATCATTTCATGATATGAAAAAAAAAAACAAACAGTCAAACAATGCCAATTGATACAGTAAAATGCAATATTATGCAGAGGTAGGCTTAAAGAGTTAAATTAATGTACAAAAGGTTTAATTATATATCAAAGGTGCAGAAACATAATGCGTTGATCAAATAATGATGCACAAAATGTCATGTAGGCATTCATGATCGTTCAAATATCAACAGTGTGTGCGTGCCGCAATTTAATTTGTTCATCACTACCGCTCAAATTTACGCGAAAACCATCAATCTGCTTTCATCATCACCGCTCGAAAATATCATCTAAAATATCATTCAACCTGTCCATACAACCCACCAACCATCAATCCATCACTTTTCTCTGAACGCTGAATAAATAGGTTTCATTGATGTTCGAGGCCAGCCTGTTTATTGATTTGGTCGAGGGTTCGTTTTCATCCAAAGATAGTATTAACCCCTGTTCCCTTCGTGTTTCTGAAATCCCCATAGACTTTGCACTCGGCCCACTATGTTCCCATAGGCAAGGGGTTAAGTCGTAACATGCTAGCGATATCTCTATGGACATTTGCGTGTATTGTATTTGATTTAATTTAATATGATACAGTGTACATGTCTGTAAATAAAGAACTCGATGATGACAGGATTTCGCTGCTCTATCAATTACCATGCTGAGGGTATTATAAACATGGGAGCATCTGATAATTTCAGTATTATGATACATGTTTTATTTGAAAGTGCTTACATGTAATCATGATGGGTTTTTCGCTGCTCATCAATTACCATGCTACGAGTATTATACACATGGGAGCAACTAATAGTTTCTGCATCATCAGAACTCATAGATTACAAAATGTTGCTGCTCATCAATTACCATGCTGAGGGTATTATAAACATGGGAGCATCTAAATATTTAAGTATCATGATACATGTACTCTCAATTATTGATACATGCAGTTCATGCAGTTCACCGCTCATTATTTACCATGTATTGCAAGCCTAAGGGTGTCATAAACACGGGACCAATTGATAGTTTCTGTATCATGATCAGGAATCATTGATGACATGAGTTTGCTGCTCATCAATTACCATGCCGTGGGTATCACAGCATTGGAAGCAGCTAATAATTTCAGTATCATTCTACATACATGTAATAGATTTTCGCTGCTCATCGATTACCATGCTATGGGTATCACAGCCTTGGGAGCAGAGCTCTAATAATTTCAGTATCAAGATACATGGTGATAGATTTTCGCTGCTCATCGAATACCATGCTATGGGTATGACAGCCTTGGGATCATCTGATAATTTCTGCATCATGATGAGGTCATCAGCTGGCAAACATTCTGCCCTTAATTTGTACCCTACTTCTTGTTAAAGGCCTTAGAGTGAGATATCACTTTAATTTTTGGCAAAGTACACTTTAAAGGGACTTAGTAACATTGTCCAAATCCTCAAAATAAATTTTTCATTCTAGCGGTTCCCTCATACCTTGTTGTATTCGTATTAACAATAAAATCATGGGACAGGTTTCGGTTTTTCAAATTTCCCTTTCGTTACAAAGATATGTACGATCGAAGTATTCAGATAAGAAAAACTCCAGGCGAGTTTTTCTTCTGTGTACAAAGTGAGTGCAGTGAGTTATTGAATATCACTTTGCATTTTCGCTCATTTCTTGGCCATGCAATGTCCATTTGATTTGAAATTTTCACACAATACCCTGTGGACATATGAGATAACAATAATATACATTGCATCAACCATTCATCACTTTTTGCACATGTCAACAAAGTTACTAGATCCCTTTAATTTGTACCCTACTTCTTGTTAAAGGCCTTAAAGTGAGATATCGCTTTAATTTTTGGTAAAGTACACTTTAATACCTAATGTAGGGTTAGATTTGTTCAATTTCTGTACAGTTTAACTTGCACCAGGCAATAGGACAAGTGCTAGTATCCAGCCCTGATTTACCATGAATTAAATAATGTTCAGCAGATCCAGATAAATAAAGGGACTTACATAATGTAGTAACATTGTCCAAACCCTCAAAACCAATTGGAGTGGTTCCCTCATACCTTGTTGTATTCGTATTAACAATAAAAACATGGGACATGTTTCATTCGTTTAAATTTCAAATTTCCCTTTCGTTAAAAAGATATTTATGATTGAAATGTTCAGATGTTAAATTATCCATTGGACAGCGAAAACCGTGTACAAAGTTACTAGATCCCTAGCTCTTGGTCATAATTCAAGTTTAAACATAGTACAGTTGAGGAACAGTTCTAAGTTCAATATACTGAACTTCTACTAGATTGTAGCTCAATCACTCAATGTTGTTCTTCTATTTGGAAGAAGCCACATGGGTGCAACGCTATGAAAACAGTGCTCAGGATGGAGGCCAAATTCATCAATTGGGACATTAAACAAATATTGGTACTTGAACGTGTACATTGTAGATCTATGGTTCCCAAGCCTACGCAGGGAAACAAATTAATATTTATTTTTCGGGGGCTACATGTTGCCTACATGTTGCCTTGCCTGCATTAAAATAACACTACCGTTAATCTCTGTGTACAAGACGCGCTTTTTTTCCGCCAGAAAAATGCAAAAGTGGGGGGTGCATCTTATGTACAGGCACAGCAAAAAAATAAACAAATCAATTAATACAAAATTTAAGACACCATGTAGTGATTTTTTGTTGTTGCTGTGTCGAAAAAATGGGGGTGCGTTGTATACACACAGATTTACGGATTTACGGTATAAAATATGTTATATGCATTGAAATCTATTATATATGCAAATTTACGGGGGCTCATTTTGGAATTTCGGGGGCAAATTCGCCCCCAGCCCCTGTGTATTTTTTCATTGAGCCTACATTTGTAAGTATTTGGGGTCAAGTCCTGAATGGGTTTAATATAGATGCCAGCATGTTACTTTTGGTAGCTCAATGCGTTACTTCAGGCCACATGTACATGGTTCATCTGGTTTCTAGGCTAAAAACCTTTGTTCACCCGTTCCATTTTGTCACGGACAAATGGTACGTAATAATTAATTAATAATACACAGAAATAGAAAAATATGATAGTACATGTAGCAGTTATTGATGTCACACCAATCAATTTAATGGCAAAAAAAAATGTATCGCCTTCTCTTTTATGGATTGAAGGGTACATACATGTAGTATGTATTATTGCAGTGTACGGAAATTATAAAAAGTGATGTCACACGGACGCACATCAATCAAATATGACCTAAATGGTTTTTTTTTAAACGTACTAAATTATATTTCATGGATATAACCCATTCATTTCACCATCTAGTTTTCAATTTGGATTGAAGGGTAGTTGACATACCAACACAGAAAGCTCAAAATATAACAGCGGAGAGAAATAATCGGGCAATGTCACACCAATCAAATACGGCCTACGTTGTAAATGTGTATATATGTCACTCGACACAAGCACTTGCCCTGCTTGCCCGGAGCAAGTAAAAATTAACGTCAGGAAAGCAAAATTTCATAAATGGTCTAGTTTGCTTGCCGAATTGCCCATCTTCAACTACAAGAATAGAACGTAGTTCCTTGAGATAAAAAGTAAGTGTGGAAGCTTGCTTAATCTATGCAATTGCTAAAAATTACATTCATCATGGGGAAACACATTGAAAAGTCTGTTTCATAATTTTGTTTACCGGCAGTCGGACAAGTAAACTCTGATATTAATATACAAAATTTTGATTCGAAACGTCGAGCCCCTCCTACCACCAACCCTCTCCTTACAATAACTATATACCGGCGCTGTAGTTCTTATCAGAACTACAAGCTCAAGAAAGAATACCAACAGTCCTTTCCAGGACTACCCAACAGTCCTTACTAGGACTACCACAGTTCTTTTTAGGACTATCCTAGAAAGAATACCAACAGTCCTTCTCAGGACTAACCAATCCTCTCCTTATACATGGTGCAACCGCAAACCACACGTATTAAAATTTTGATTGTTGATGGCTCTGGGCAAGGAGCTAATTTTGAGCAATTTTGTTATGAACTTGTGAGGGTATGAAAGAAATCTGACTGTTCAGTTTAATGGACGTAATATTGTATGATCTGAGGTCAGTTGAAACGGTCAAGTGGTCAAGTTTGACCTACAAGTACATGCAAATTCTTTCAACACTGAGTGAAAAAATGTAAGTCAAGCTGTGCTTTAGACCTACTAGAAAAAATATGCATGCATAATTGTGAGGGTGGTGTACAATTATAGAAATATGACCTTCCTGGTTAATGGACGTAATATTGTATGATCCGAGGTCAGTTGAAACGTTCAAGTGGTCAAGCGGTATGAATAATGATCATGACCTACATCATACATAAATGTAAATTAATTCCAATGCGTTGTGGGTTGTACTGTAGGTGTGAGAACTACGGCAGCACAAGGTATACATGAGTATTGGTTATTCCCTTTGTGAGGATTTTGGTTGCCTTTAAATCTATTTGAAAGAAATTTAATAAAACTTCTATATTCCCTTCCAAATGTTCCCATAGCTGTACAATTTTATTTCAAAAGTTAAGTTTTAATAAATTTATCGCCAGGTATGGCAATTTTTTTTAAAAGATGTATCCGCTTAAAAATTGGCTAATATGAAAAACATCATTGTCATCATACATTACAAGCAAGAGCGCTTGTTTATGCAGGTAATGTAAGCTTGAAAACTACCCCCTCAAAAATAATATTTTGTTTTCCCCGATCTTGACACCTAATAATGCATATTCATGCTTTCCCTGGTGATGTTTGATATGATTGATAGCTACCATAGAAATCTTGACGGGCTAGCGGCTAAAAATAACACCGAGCCAGCCCACACCATAGTCACGCAGACTGCCTACTAATTATGATAAGAATTTGGTAAAAACAAGCCATGTACATGAAATTTGCTGTGTTTGAAAACATGGCTAGCAGCATTCAAGTAACAGGTCTTATAATGCCTCGGTCACACCTTTGCATATTTGGCTAACGTATTGCTGCGTATTGCCAGAACGCAGACATACCCAATAAAGCACAATGAAACATGCTCACTACGTGCTCAATAGTCAATATGCATACTAGCGCATAGGCCTGCATTGGTCACTCGCTAGTTTTACAAATTTTCTAAACTGTCGCAAGCAAATGCAAGGTCAAATACCGCCTACGAGCAGATTCGAGTGGCAACCAGTGAATGCGAGCAACAGCGGCTAACCAGGTTCCAGTACGCAATATGTGTTATGGTACTTGAACTGCTCCCTAAAATTATGAAACGGCTCCATCTTATATATCATGCCTGGTCATTAAAAGCAGCCAGCCTAATGTACTTCTTACAAACTGAGATTAAAATACTTATCAAAACAGGAAGTACAAAAGTATGCATTGGAGCTTCACGGTACTTACAAGTATAATAATGGTTAACAAAAAATTGTGCCATTTTGCAAATATAGGGACAAATACCGAACATACAGGTAGATCTGTGTATTACTACAAAGATTCTGGTCAATTTGTTTTTCAAACCGTGTAAATGTACAGTTTACTGAAGTTGAGTAGACCATTTTAATTCTGCTGGAAATCTACATTAACCAAAACAAATGCTGTATTCTCCCTAATTACCATTAGGCCATGAAAAATAAATGGTTGGATTGGCGTAACCCACCCGACCCTAAAGGTTTTTTCTGATTTTTTTTTTTTTCAAAAATGTTGCGATATGTGTTATTTGTGTGTTTTTGTGTAGGTATTTGTGCAAATCCTGAAAAAAAAAGAAAAAAAAGAAGAAAAAACCCTACCTACTGTACCTACCCTAATGTTTGGTTGCCCGTTACTCCAATCCAACAAAAAACAAATTTGGGGCCTTATTGGGTCTCAAAGTGTAATTCACAACACAAACATATTTAACAAAGTATGGATACATTTTAATGAATATGATCAAGTTTGCAAAGGCTTTAAGTTCTATCCCAATCTATATCAATAAAAAGAAGTTCTACATCATACTTATACAGATGTACAATGTTGTGGAACTACAGTATACAATATAATCTCAGTCTAAAACAGGGAAACAAATTTATTTTTCGGGGGCTACTCTTCAAGCTTGCCTGCATGAAACAGGCACTAAAACTTTGATTTGCATTAACTCTAGAGATGCAAATGGGGGCTCTATGCAAGGGCTCTTTGAGGATTTTTCAGGGCTCTTTTTTGACATTTCAGGGGCGAATTTGCCCTGAGCCCACATGTTTTTTTGTTTTTTTTCACTGGTCTCAAACAATCTGCTCTGATTACCATTTAACTATTTTACACCACCGTACTCTTCTTATTTCCTTCCACACTTCCTCTCTGTACTGTAGACACACAGATTAATTACATCCGAGATACAAGAGACTAAGTAATGTATATAATTGCTACCTCGTGACCCCAGACCAGCAAGGAATTAATCTCCTTTGCACTTGCAGTCGAGTCTAACCCAGTGCCCATACACATGTATGTGCTTTATATCAAAGCCAGGTATTCAGTTCATAGTAGGCCTGTAGTGAAACAGTTACACGACGGTTAACCGACCGGCATCGGCAAAAACGTTTTAATTTTCACGGTTTCGGTTAACCGAAAAAAAATCTATAGATTCGGTCAGAAAATGGCACGTTGAACCCTGCCAATCTATTGCTAAAGTAAAGGTATTTTACATGTATCACAAATAAACAAAACAAATAAACAAATGGTAAAAGGATTAATGAATAGATTAGACCTGGTAGAGCCAAATTTAGAAGAATCATTTGTGATGAGATATCTGAAGGCTTTCATCGTGACAGCGGTTTGTAGACTAACATGGCACTGCCCTGCTGATTCCAATTGAAAAAACGGACAGATATCGGATGGTACATGTATACCTGAGAAAAAGAAGAAAAAAAATTTAAAAAGAGAAAAAAAAATTACCCGTTCGGTTAACCGGTTTTTGCCGTCGGTTAACCGGTTTTCCAAATAACCGACTTACTACAGGCCTAGTTCATAGAATGCAGAATGCAGGGTTATGAGTTCCATCACATTACCATACTGTTGTGTGTCGTATATCGCAATGCATCGACAATGCATGGCTTGCAGGTACTCTTGACACGCTAGTGCATGCATTGTCTTAAATATTTGGCCAGGAAATTGTGGGTTCCATATCATTTACTCTGGTGATAATTGCTCCATTATTAATTAGGCAATTTGAATTAACCCAAATCCTAAGTTACAATCAACACTCTCTACGAAGACACGCTTTTTAAATTGGAGAATATTGATATTACTTACTCAAGTGGGCAGGGGGTGCATTCTGAAAAGATAAGACATGTCCTAAGTCATGGATTTTGTCCTAAGTTACGAGTCGTAACTATATTTGTATTCTGAAAACAGGACTTAGGACATGTCCTAACTTAGGACATCCTAAAGTTACGACACGTATGCAAATGAGCTAAAAAGTTAAGACACGTATGCAAATGAGCTAAAAAGTTACGACACGTATGCAAATGAGCTAATTTGTATTCTGAAAGCCACAACTTATGATAAAACTTAAGTCTGCCTCCGAGGTGTCCTAACTCGGTCTTAACTATGCACTCGCACGATTTACGATAGTAATTATGACATGAACCAGACCTTATCAAACTGCAATGAGCGTCCGAAAGTGTAACCAAATAAGAACATGCATTTATTGCGAGTAGTTGCGCGTGATAACAAAGATTGAGCGCGTTGACTGAAAAAGTACGCTTGAAAGACAGTTATCTTTCATGCGCTCTCGGCCTCTTCGATCTTTGCCACTCAACCAAAAGACTGCAAAATGTTCATACTTGTTAATGTTATTGATAGGCTAGGCCTTCACGGAAACAAAACAAAATTAATTGTTTACTGTACAAGAGAAAGATATTATTTGGTTTACATTTGTAAATTACATTAATTACATTCATTATTTAAAAGCGATATAGCTGTCAAATAATTGGTTAGTGTAAGTACTGTGTCGGCCAATTACGACAGCCAAATAAGTTTATGAGATCAATAGTGTAGTTTGAGTGTCTCCAACAAGTATTATTTGATTTGTTCAGTGTCATTCAACAGTGACAGTGTATATTATTTCGAACGCTGGATATCATTATGTTAGTGTATTTGTTATGCATTGGTAAACTGAACAATTCAGACATTAAGTTAATTTTAATAAATAAAACAAAATCAATGGGGCAATCAACCCTATGAGTACGAGAGGAAATACATAAATAAACAAATAAATATATAATACATCCAATTGTAGGCCTTTATACCAAGTATACTGATACTGCCAGGGACGTAGGAATCCTGAGTCGATCGACTGCATGACCCGAAAAAATTGGTTTGAAATGAAATGTAATTTATAAAGACGAATACAATTAATTTTCATTATAACAAAGTTCATAAAGCTATCAGTTTAGGTCTTCGTTTTTGTGTTAACTCATCAAAATACTGCGACTTCCTTGTACAAAACTACAAAGAATGCACAATGTTTATGAGATTGATTTGCAAATGCAATCACGCACGTGCATGCATGGGTCTCTCATCTCACGATGTGTGGTTCATTGATATGCATTTATGCAGGATTTGGTTATAAAACAAAGTTTGTCATTGGTTGCGCGTTATGATATGCGCGTTTCTTGTACGCTCATTAATATGCATGATATGGACTTAAGACGGTCTTAAGTCTGCTTTCAGAATACAAATAGTTACGTGTCATAGCGCCGTCTTATCTTTTCAAGTTACGACACGTAACTCCCTATGATTTTCAGAATGCCCCCCCAGGGCCACAACGAAAAAAAGGTGACATTGATCATCTTAATATTATACTTGTCACAAATTGTACTGATTGTCCCATATTTTGCTGTACATTAAATACAAGTCCACTGGAATTGATGTTGTACAGTATTGTTATTTAATATTATTGTTAAATATGTATTATTTTTAACAAAGGTAACACTAACAATAATTTGGTCTTGGAAACATGCAAAATATAAAAATCGGTGCGGTGCTAAAACTAAAGCGCAATGAGGCTGAATGTTTACTAAACATCAAGAAAAAGTTCAAAGTTTCAACTGTTCAAATGTGTTCTTTTTCATAGACTATAAAAAAATGTTCAACTGGGAAACGCAATTATGAATATGAGGCAGTGTAAAAAATGTTTGAGCTTTGCATCAGATTGCTGCATTTGCGCAACTGTACCGGATAGCCACACCAGGCGTTTGTACAGAAACAAGCAGTAACAAAACATTTTAAAATAACATAAAGTACAAGTGTAAAACTAAAACTGGTCTTGGATCAATTCATTTAATAATAATAATTTCTTTATAGTTAAGACAAAGTTAATATTAATTTTAAAGCTGGAGAATTCATCAATCTTCTGGGGAAGAAATTGTCCCTTTCTTGGAAGAAAGATTATTCATCTAATTCAAGCAACATACACACATCATCATAATAAAACTAAGTAAAAGCTCGCCCACTCACTCAACTCAATTCAATACACAGTCACAATACAGTCAGTGCAGTCATGTGTGCACGCAAAATGACATACCAGCGGTAATATAAGTCGCCGTACACTCAGCGTCAGCTCAGCGGGAAGCTCGGGGGGAACTGTCCACCGCGGTCACGCTAACAAGGCCAGTGCTTCGCTGAACAGCGATCAAGCCAAATTGCGCGCGAATAACAACAAAGAAATACCCCTTAAACTTGACTGACTTGTCCTACCATCTACTTAGAATAATTCCAAACAAATGCAGAACACAACATACATATCAATTTCGAAAATAAAAAGCATCCAGAGCCTTAAAAAGGCGGTTTAACGTACCTTTTTCGTGAGAGCTATTCACAACTTCGCGAACCCCCAGTAAAAGCAGCCAACACAAATTACGCTTCCTCGAAAGGACTCTTTGCAAACACAACTTTAGCGCTCTATTCCTAAAGAAAGCACGTACAATATTCGCGCTCACTACATGATAAGTACAACGTATGGCAAAAGATTTCTATGAATGGACTGCATGTACTGTGTGCTTGTCTGATAAACCCGGAAGCGCTACTTTTCATGCAACAAAGGATAAGCCATTGAACTTACCAATGCAATAAGATAAGCGCGACTTCAAAGGGGTCGGTAGGGGTCGGATGGGGGCTGGATGGGGTTGGGCCAGTAATGTTTACCCCTCGACATGGTCTTTGCTCTTCGAATCGATCCATAGAAGGCTGTATGATATAAGTTTGAGAGCAAAACATATGGGTGTCAAGAGATTCAAAAACTTTTAGTGTCATGAGTTTCAAAACTTTTTTTTTTATTTCACGTACAGTAAATACCTGAATAAACTTGAATTAAAACATAAACATACATAAAACATACAATGAACAATAAGGGGCCTTGCAAAGTTAACAAAATTCCAAACATCCAAATAAAATTTGGATAGACCTCACCCCACCCACCCACCCCCCTATCCAAACTTCTTTTTTGGGGGGAAATCCATCTCCGACATGGACAGAAAACTGAAATCATATATGACTTTTTAAAAGTCATTATGATTTGAGACGAGTAAAGTGCAGTTTTTTACACTAAATCTTTATTTTGTTTTATATATTTATTTTTATTTATTTATTTTTATTATTATTTTTTTATTTTTTATTTTTAGTATTATTATTTATTTTTTTATCCAAAATGGCCCTGGACCAACCCACCCACTTCCAAATCTTATTTGGATGTTTGAAATTTGTTTAACTTTGCAAGGCCCTTGTATGCTGTTGATATTTTCTGTGTATAGTGAATGTGTACAACAGCAAAAGTTGCTGAAAACTTTGGTCAAGCTGTCAATGTTGAGACTCTGCGTGAAAATAAATATTTTTTGGGGAAAATTAAAGTTTCATGAAATAAAGAAAGGAATCCGGGAAATGACTCCAACAGTAATATCTGCATACAAGATAAATAGAATTTATATGCAATTTAACTATTTGTGATGTTAAATATAACCCTCTACAAAATTGTTATTACAGTTCTAGAATAAAGACATTGGTGGGCAGATGAAGAGCACTCTCTTGTATTACAAACAAATATTATGGTGAAGAAGGCCGTACATTTTGTTGTAAAAAAGTTTCCAAACAACCTTTCTGAGATCAAAAACATCAACAAACTCAGTGAGCGTGTGAGCGTGTTCTGTCATAGCGCCATCTGCTGTAATAAGCAGTACAGTAACATTAAATACATGACATAAATGCACAGTAAAGCTGCTCCCCTTCGATTATGAGTGTGTGTGTTTGTTTGTTTGTTGATTTATTTGTGTGTGTGTTTGTTTGTTTGTTTGTTTGTTGATTGATTGTTTGTATGTTTGTAGGCATGCAAGGCATGATCATGCCTACAAGTAAATGTCTTTGAATGTTTATAGAAATTGTTATAATTGTAATGAAGTTCATTATTGTTATCATTGCCTTCTTTTCCATTGCCAGTGGATGACACATTTCTTTATAACATATACATGTTTGAAGACCAATAAAATAAATCTTATCTTATCTTATTGTTTGTTTGTTTGATTGTTTGCTTGTATGTATGTCGTTTGTTTATTTGTACTTGGCTCGTTCGTTTGTTCGTTCATTCATTCGTTCGTTCAAACGTGTGTTTATTAGTTTTTTAATAAACATGTAAATACACAAGTCAGTTTGATTTCCCAACAATGGATTGTCAATACACTTTGTTTGTTTGTACGATTTTTGTTTGTTTGTTTTCAGATCGTTCGTTGGTTAGTGCATTCGTTCGTACGTTTGTAGTTTGTTTATTATTTTGTTTGTGTGTGGGTTTTAAAAAAATATAAATGTAAATAACAAAAGTAAGATTGATTTTCCAACAATGGATTGTAAATACACTTGGTTTGTTAATTGATTGTTTGTATGAGTGTTTGTTTACTTGTTTGTTCGCTCATTTGCTGTGTTCGTTCGTTTGTTTGTTTTTGTGTTTGTGTGCTTAATTTGTTTTAATATACATGTAAAGTAACCAAGTCAGTTTGGTTTCCCGACAATGGATTGTCAATTATATACCCTACAAGTTAGTGATTTGTTTTGAAATTTAATAAAACGTCCACATACAGTACCCGCTTTGGTGGTACAGTTCAGACTTACACATACATTATAATGTGCATATTATATCTATGATAGAAATCATAATTCTTCTTTGAAATTTCCCTTGAAAGTAAAGCACTTTTCATTTCATTGGACAATATTTTTGCGCGCAGGTGTACAAAACACCACCATGAAAAAGACATATAATTACCAAAATTCAATTTATATTTTATTTGGCTGAAAACTGATTAAAGCATTGACATATATATATAATCCCCAAATACAATTTATTTTTTTTTGTCTGAAAATAGATAAAACAATTGGCACATATTATATATAAAATATTCACAGAGGGAGATGATTTATGAAAAGTTTCTTATCCGTAGAAATATATCTCAAACTGTCAATGGAGTTTACATCACTGAAATTAAATAGCGCCATCTTGTGTGTAAATGTCAAAATAATATCACGGTTATTATTGTTTCTTTCTCATATTCTACCAAATGAAGCCAGGATCCAGTCCCCGTTTATTTTGATCTGTATAATACATTTTGGAAGGTCCAGTGCAAATTGTGTGCGAATAGTCCAAATCTTTTTGGGGGGGCTGTAATCCTAGGTCCCGTTGCAGTAAAAGATACCATCGATTGTAAGTGTACAATTGATTGCAAGTCCGAACATTTGCGCGTTTCAACCAATCAGATTCGTGCATTTAGAACACAATCATGATGTTATTTAAATCGACGGGGTCTCCTGGTACATTATTATTATGAAGAGACGGATAACTGATATCGGTGCAAGTAATTATATAGATTGGGTTGGGGTTGGGGTTGTCTCCCTCCTGAGGGAATCATGCCCATCCACAATTACCCCCTAGCCCCCCCCCCCCCCCCCCCCCCCCCCCCCTCCACACACCCCCTTATAACGGATTAATTACACAACAAATAAAGTAAATATGAAAAGCCCCGACTGCCTCGTGCGGTACCGTTGGAAACGGTTTAGGTCAGTCACTGACAGATATGGGAGGACCAATTGCTACAAAAAAAACATTGATTATGTCCATTATTAATGATATATGCCCAATTAGAGGAAATATACGACTATAAGTGACAGGAACTATGCACTTATCAATAAAAAGTAAGCGAACATTCCAGCGTTTAGTTTCCTTAATCAAAACTCCTAACCCAAATCCTATAACTACTAAGCCTGATCCAAAGACTCCGCTCCCATGAATACTGATTTTGCTGGTATAGGTACACCCTCCTGGCTGATCGACTCTCTACAAGCTTTGACACTGATTGTTTCGATGCTATTTGCTTATACTATGCATGTATCATCCTTTTCCACAATTACTATTACCTGGGGCTGGAATAGACTTGCATGCATGCAGCACGCGCCTATACCAGACGCCATTCTAACATATTACGTCTGCTCGATCGTCAAAACACTTTCCAAAATGAGGGAAAGAAAACAATTGGCTGTTACGTCTGAAGATGACGGGGTCTTTTGTTATAGGCGTTCAAATAATCCGGAAGTAACAGCTTGCCTTGAATGAAGTCCTAATGAACGCTAATTCTCCGCCGTTTGAGATAGGATAGGCATAAGTCATGTAAGTCAAACGCCAGTCTATAAGTATAGGCTAGTAGTTTGCCTTAGTTTGAGTGGGATTTATTTAAGCCCGTACTTCACAATACTCACCCTAACCTAACACGTCTACCTGACTTATATATAGTATACAACATTTAACAAAGTACTTCGAAAGTGGAACAAAAGGAAGGACAATTTTGTTGTTGATTCACTACATGGGACAATAATGTATATTAAAGGGACCCGCCCCCTTTTACAAATCGTCTGAACAGTTTCCGAGTAGACGGATGGGGATGAATGTAACACACACAAAAAAAATCCAGATCAAAAAGCCCTGTAATTTGGATTCTACGAATGAAAAACGAATGCGTCCCTCCACCAACCTATATATCGGCCAATAAAGGCGTTTAACTGATTTAGCATAATATTACAACAATATTGTACTTATTCTTGTAAAGGTATTGTGAAGCCGACATTTGTAAAGGTAGGTCAATGAAAAGGGTGTCGAAAATGAAGAATATACAATTACATGTTGTCAGTTTTAGCGAGGCTTGAATATTTTGTTTAGTATTCGCTTGCGCCCTTGTTTGATCTGTGCGCTGGTGGCGTAGCGCGGGGATTGCGTGCGGGTCACGTAGGGGTCACGCGCATCAACGTGGTACTCCGTGGAATCCGTGTCCGAACTTTCCCACCGGGTGAATACACGTATAATGCACAATTAAACGCTGCCAGTCGTTTTATTATTTTGAGGTCTATAACTCCACGAAAAAGAGATTTCAGGCTCTAATTTTTGCAGGCATGCTGTTAAATGACATTTTCTTTCATATAAGACAATAACCTCGCAACTTTTGAAAGAAAAGAGAGCTTGTCCCTTTAATTATCTACATTTATAGGTTTTTTTAATGAAAATTATGATCATTATCCATGTTGCCTTCAAAATTATTCATTCTTTACTGTCTTATAGAACATTCATCCTGAATCCAATCATATTTCGGATCCTTTCGGAGCCCTGTTATCCATTATACATGTCATAGATCGCTTTTTATTCTGCACATTGGATAGTGCACATTGCTGTAACCAAGCCCCAGGCCGTTAGTTTCTTTGAACACATTTTGTAAAAGTTCTATTAAAAGGCATACAATGTTGATTAAAATCATTAATATTTTTCTATTATTAAAGGCCAAGTTGAGTTTTGGTAATTTCCAAAGTGCCCCCCCAACATCGATTGTAACGGATTTGGTTGATTTCAATTCCATATGAAAGATCATCGAAAAAAACATGGGAAATAATAATAATTTCCATTCAAATGCTCTAATTGTTGTGAAATTTGCTTTCAAAATATCATATAAAAGTGGTTGACGCCCGGGTATCACTTTTTAGAACCGCTAGTGCGAGGCACTAGCGTTCTATGTTCTCCTAATAAAAGACTGAAACCAAATATTTGTGTGCACGCTAATTGTGCTTAAAACTATACATATGATACGGTACTTACCAGCAATTTACTCTCCAATATGTGATCCAACTACCGGGTGGATTAAGATTATGATTTTTCCTTCCATTCCGCAAAAAATCAGTGATATATGCGCCTCATGGACCAGTCTCTCCGTGTGTTAGCGCGACTGTGAACGAAAGGCGAACGAATGCGAATGGGGCTTGCGAGTTGCGTCAACGGCAGTGTTGGAGTCATACTTCTATGGTTGCGATACATAATATACACGTACTACTGTATAGTATTACCGCACACAGTGACTGCACTACAGTCCCGTATTACCGCACACTGCACTATACAGTCCCGTATTAGGACCTACAACGCTAGTGCTTCGCGCCGAGTTAATTTGACACTTCGAGTTGTAACGGCTCTTTTTGAATGATAACAGGGGTTTTACTTTGTCGTTTGTAATTGTGTATACTTTTCGAGCATGGTGAAGTTATAACTATTAGTTTGTATCGTAATCGTGCAGGTTTTGGTTACTAAAGTTAAGTTTGACCAATACTCAACTATCCCTTTAAGGACGATTTTCATGTTCTTGATGTAAATTTTATGACAAGTCTGAAATACAAGCATTTTTTTCTTCTGAATATATTTCATTCCAAGGCTACAAATGGCTTACCATAATTTTTAAGTCCAACTTAGAGTTAAGTTCAACTTAGGATCTTCGTGACACACCCCCTGGTAATATTAGTTATCTTGCAGGCCGCCCCCCCCCCTCCCCCCCACCCCCTCCCCCTCCTCCCCCAACAAGGGTTTATCAATTATTGTCCTCGCGGCACGCGCCAACATGAACACAAAACGCTTTCGCTTTTTAATGTTATTCCTTTTAGGTCCATACTATTTTGTAGTCATTATGCACCAGGATTTTTGAAGAGGATTATAAGTGGGGAGATAAGTGAAGTAACAAAGCGTTCCGTCTAGTGCTTTGCGCGCTTCGTCGAAAATGGTGTAGGGTGCGGTGGCGATTGGGTCGGCTTCATAATTATTTAAGGGGGTTTTCAGGGTTTTGAAAAATCCTCTTGACATTTTCAGCGGGTACCTCCGTCCTTAACAAAGACGTCTCTCCCCGTCACCCTCTAAACTACAGAAAGAAAGAGAACGAGATACACAACACACACACACACACACACACACACACACACACACACACACATACACATACATACATACACATAATGTTTTTAAAACACACAAAAACACACACATGTATAAACAATAAAACAGAATGATGTCACGTCATTAATAATAAATTTGATATTTTATCTTTCGATACCTGATCTATATTTGAATATGTTTACATTTCTTCTTATTAGTGTTTGATATCTGAAATAATTGACAAAAGTCACCCATTCACGTAAGTTCCTATAGGTGCAAAAACCAACATGGACCTTTAATTAGTCACATGACTCTGCCGATGATACGCAACGGCGATTTTGGGCAGCCGAAGGCGTTAGGCGCGAACGCGGAGCGCGCGCGCGCCAAAAAAGTGTCGGTATTAAATCTCCTGGGTGGGTGAGCGTGGACCGTGCAGCTCATTAATATGAAACTTCAGAAGTGGAAGTGTCCCCTGGCCGACACTCTTGATTAACTCTTTTTGTGCCGTACGGACACAAATGGGCATTTAATTATCACAAAATGTTGCGCTCCGTGTGCGGAGGTGGTGTAAACAGAGAGGTGGAAAGACTAAAAGTCTTCCCCTCTCTCTCATGGTGTAAAGACGCGTAACAGCAGTCGAGCATGCGAAAAGTTTTCCGTATAGTTAACGCGTCTGTAAAAAAAAAAAAAAAAAAAAAAAAAAAGGGAAAATAAGAATGAAAGAAAACAAAAGCCAATAATGCAAAACACGTTCTGGAAATTAATGCCCCCTCCTTCTGCTGACATCGTGCATTTATATAATATGGATGGGAAGACCTTTTTGACACTGTTTTATTAATGAATTAACAAGGTTACGCGTTTTCTGAATGACTGACTCAGAATAATATTCTCGACTATTGCACATATTAATCGAAAATTAAATTATCTCGCATCTGAAAAATAATACAGCGCGCGTTAGACCGTCACCATCGATATAAAACATGCACTTGTAACGCTTTAGGTTAAAGTCACGTTAATGTCATTGATATTAATGGCAGGTTGTAAAATGAAATTATCTCGCATCTGAGAATAATGCGTGCGCGTTAGACCGTATACCGTGTACAGTTACGCTAATGTCATTTATAATAAGGCATGTAGTACAAATGTGATTATGCCCTAAAGTATATAATAAACACATACTAGGTCAAATTTGATAAGCGGTGCATGGAAATTGTCATCTGCATGACAATATAAATTATATAAACCTTCTGCATTGTTCGAAGAATTAATTTTCAGGCCTTAAGCACGAAAATAAAATTATCTGACATACTGACATCGGAGCGCGCGTTTATAGGTTAGACTTGTTAACTTGCCACTATAGACTGTTAGGCATGCCCAAGTTCACAATTAAAGGGATCTATCAACATTGCTAACATGTGCAACAAAATGATGAATGGTTGATAAAATGTGTATTTTTGTGATTTGAGAGTTTTGTGGGAAAATGTCACGTTACATTGATTTTATTTGGCCGAGTAATACATTAAAGAGATAATGAGTGATATACGAACTCGCTAACGTATTGCACTCTTTACACATATATGCAGTTATAACTTTCAAGTGGATAGTTAAAAATATGAACACTTCAATCGTAAATTACTTTTTTTTACGGAAGGGGAATTCGAAAAACCAAAACCTGTTCCATGCTCCTATGAGAGAACCACTAGAGTTAGAACTATGTAGTAAGATTTTTGGATTTGGACAATGATACTATATACTATCCCTTAAATGCCACGTAAGCAGACAGGCACGCCCGATTTTACACTTAAATATATGTTATGGCTTTTATACAATTACATTATACAAGTACGGAGGTCTAATAGGGTATAATTAAGAGGTGCATGCAGTTGAGATTTTGATGAAAATAACTTCTTATATGGATAGAATGAACGCCTCTGTTTTTTGTATCTAGAAAACGCGTCAGCATACAGGCATTATAATAATATGTTTTATATATTATGAGATTATATTATACAACCATGGGAGAATGCAATACAATTAGTTTAGGTTGATTGATTCATGTAGCCTTTATAGAAAAAAATATTTCCTGCAATTTCTTGTAACATGCATAAAGTTCTATTAAAGGGGCAACCTTAAATACATTTGAGACAAAAGATAATGGGATCGTGGCTTAATCATTAACGATTTGCATGTTCTCTTTTTTTCGTATTTCTATACTTGTTTTCGATTTGTCTTGTTGCATTTCTCCCCAAGATATTGTCATTTATATTATTTGTTTATCAGTTTGCCTTAATTTTCTTGCTTTCCTTTAATCTTGTATTTCTTTCTCCCTTTATATTTCTTAACAGTTTTTCATTCATCCTTTGTATTCCGTATACTATTTTGTTTCTTTGTATAATTATATATTCCTGTGTACTGTCTGTGTGTATTATTTTACTGTGTTAATTTCTAGATCAAGTATCATCCAGTCGGCGTCTCGAATTATTCTCATCCCTAAATTATCTCAAGTTTCTTGCTTCTTTTGAAGTACTTTGTACCGCTCGACAAAATTAGCCGCCTAATTAGGTATCGGGTATCGGGCGGCAGGAGTATCGGTAGTGTTACGCGATAGCAGCGTGACATTCGAGGTACTATCGCATGAAAGTCTCTGATTCGATTACCATGCGCATTATTAATTTTGTTCAATGTGTAATGCATGCATAGAAACAGAATCGCGAAAACTCTTTGGTCTGTCTAGGTTTGGGGGATTGTAATTGTAAAATATTTCTTGAAAGTATACCGTTTATAGGTTACTATTTGTAAATGAACACACAGCATGCATTTAAATGCGGAGGCCGTGTGAGTATAATTTATATGCACTCAAATATATTATATATCTCCAATCTCTGTGACGTCTAAATCCATATTGCGCTCTAAATCCCTATCATGGGACAACTGTTCGACGAGTCAATCACCCATAATATGTTTGTACGCACGGTGAGCGATGTTGTTTTTTCTGCGAAAATACGCGCATCGAAAGGACTCAGAGCGCAAGCGATTACTGATATACGGGATACTATATGCGCGCACGCACGGTGTCACGGAGTGCCGCTTGTAGACTAATTATACAATTATACTAATTATATCGCCAACGAAATTCCACGTCACATAAAACGTTGCAATATTTTATGATGTAAACCTATTTTGGAAACAAACACACAGAAAGACACACCCACGTACGCATATAACACCGCACAAACACACGCATGATGCATGTACAACAGACACAAACACGCGCATAGTACTCAGACTTTCACACACACGCGATCACACACAAACACACACACACACACACACACACACACACACACACACACACACACACACACACACACACACACACACGAAGCGCGCGCGCGCACGCACTCGCACACGCACACGCACACGCACACGCACACGCACATGCACACGCACACGCACACACACACACATACACACATACACACATACATGTCACACAGGTCACCATTATTAGCACTTTTGAAACAATAATGTTTCGTTGTTTTTATCTTATTAAAGTCTGTTTATATCTACCGTAGATTTTCAAAACTCGGATTCAAACTTTATTACCATTTTGTTATGTAACATCGGACATTTTACATTTCATTCTCTCTTTATATTGGTTGGTCATGGTCATGGCTGATAGGTCGTGGCTTCTAATGCGTGTTATTTCACGTGTATTACAAAATACAACTTCACGTGAACATTAATTTAAAACATAATATTTAGGCCTATATTTTGAAGTCAATCAAATGTCGGTCACATATATGAATGTAACTATGTTCTTTAAACCCAGCCTATGGTGTAGAAAGGAATATATTATACATAACAATAATGTGAAGAACTTATATAATCATGATTTCCAGCGACATATTGGCCGCAAAGCCCAAGTGATTATAGCGGGAGTCCCGATGGAGGAAACTGGAAAAATAATAATCAAAGGTTTTTGCAAACATTGAGGTGTATCGGGTTTCGGGCCCTCGGCTGTTCGGATATTAGGGAGGCGAGGGAAACAAAATATAGAACATGCATGACAAAAGCATGCAGGGAAACTATTCACCCACGCACAGACATGAGAGGGAGAAGAGAAAACAGAGACGACAAGATATATCAAATAAAAGTTGTTGTACAAAGCAAAACATTAGACAACCACAAAAACCAACAGAATTTATAGAACTATAATTACAAATAATTTGAATAAAGAAATACATGAAGGAAAATGAATGAGAAATAGTGAGTGAAGAAGGGAAAAGAGAGAAATGAGGCAGAGAGAAGAACAAGAACAAGAAGAAGAGGAAGAAGAAAAAGAAGTAGAAGAAGAAGAAGTAGAAGAACAAGAAGGAGAAGAAGAAGAGGAAGAAGAAAAAGAAGTAGAAGAAGAAGAAGTAGAAGAACAAGAAGGAGAAGAAGAACAAGAACAAGAAGAAGAAGAAGAAGAAGTAGAAGAAGAAGAAGAAGAAGAAGAAGAAGAAGAAGAAGAAGAAGAACAAGAACAAGAAGAAGAAGAAGAAGAAGAAGAAGAAGAAGAAGAAGAAGAAGAAGAACAAGAACAAGAAGAAGAAGAAGAACAAGAAGAAGAACAAGAACAAGAAGAAGAAGAAGAAGAACAAGAACAAGAACAAGAAGAAGAAGAAGAAGAAGAAGAAGAAGAAGAAGAAGAAGAAGAAGAAGAAGAAGAAGAAGAAGAAGAAGAAGAAGAAGAAGAAGAGGAAGAGGAAGAGGAAGAGGAAGAGGAAGAGGAAGAGGAAGAGGAAGAAGAAGAAGAAGAAGAAGAAGAAGAAGAAGAAGAAGAAGAAGAAGAAGAAGAAGAAGAAGAAGAAGAAGAAGAAGAAGAAGAAGAAGAAGAAGAAGAAGAAGAAGAAGAAGAAGAAGAAGAAGAAGAAGAAGAAGAAGAAGAAGAAGAAGAAGAAGAAGAAGAAGAAGAAGAAGAAGAAGAAGAAGAAGAAGAAGAAGAAGAAGAAGAAGAAGAAGAAGAAGAAGAAGAAGAAGAAGAAGAATGAGAAGAGGAAGAACAAAATAAACGAACAAGGAGACATTTTTACAAAAGAGAGGAAAAAGTATGGAAATTGAAAAATAACGAACCGGGTTAGAGAGCGAATGCATGAATAGATATATATGTATCACACATTGCTGAAGGGTTCTTGCGTGTCAAAATGATTAATTCTTCTTTTCCAGTGATTAAAAAGAGGATTTTGTTGCCATCAATACTTGATACTCGAGCTAGAAGAATGGGAAAGAGTCAGAAAAATAACAGCCGGCAGCTACCGAGGCGAGCCGGCGATCGGAGTGCCTCGCCCCCAGAAGTCTCGGGTTGCATGGAGCGGGGGACCCGCTACTTTTTTAATCATGGGTTACTTCGATTAGAGAGAGAGTAATTTTGGTTCGCAATGTTTATAGAGAAAGCAAGAGGCTATTGTATGAAGAAGAAAAACAAAATGACTTCAGAAACATAATACAGGGTGGCCCAAATAAAAACGGAACTGCAGACTTCCCATATAACTTAGGGAGAGGCAGACTGGATTCATATAGTTTGGGTATCTTTTGAGAAATATTTTGTCAAGGTCAGCGATTTCGGTTAAAGGGTACCACCACCCGAAAATAATATTCTTATAAATGAAAGGTAACATCTTTAAGAGTCCATTCCACCAACAAGTTCAGAAAAATGACGTTCACTTTTTAAGATTGTCAATAGTTGCAACTAACCCGTTTTGGAAAAATGTTTTTTTTTGCTTACAGTATTTTACAGTCTAAAAGTTATCGCGATATCTCTTGTCAGCCTCTATGGTTTAATAGTCATATTCAGGTGAATAACGTGTGTGTATTTTATAGGTCTTGGTATGAAAAGGGTATAATATGTAGTAATGATTTGTTAGATGAAGATGGTACTTTTTTGTCACTTAATGAATTTAATTTGAAATACCAAATTATAGTAAATTTGTTGCAATATGTTGGTCTATGTGAAGCTATTAAATCTGGTTTTGATAACCGTTGTGGTATTTTTGTGATAATGGAACAGCCTTTAAGATTAGATTTAATATCCCTTATCTGTCGATTTCGAAAAGGCTGCTCGCATATATATGCTTTATTATTACAACAAAAAAGGGAAGAATGTAAAAGCTTTACAAAATGGAAAAGGTTTTTTAACATTGATGAGTCCATATGGCAGAAAATGGCAGAAATATTGTTCTCTTGTATTTAATTGTACTCTGGATGTTAATTTACGTTGGTTTCAATTTACACTATATTACATAGAATTTTGTTTACAAATGACATATTGTTTAAATTGAATATGGTCGAAAATGAATTATGTTCCTTTTGTAATGCACATACAGAAACAATTACTCATTTATTTTGTGATTGTCAATTTGTTAAAAATATTTGGGCAAAATTAGAAAGATGGATTAACTTAAGTGCTGGATGTAATATACGTTTTACAAATGAAAATATATTGTTTGGATTAAGAGGTTTAAATAATAGAGCAATTAACTGTTTATTGTTCGTTAGTAAGCAAATAATATTTCGAAATAAACTAGTGAATAAAATACCTGTATTTTCTCAGTTTAAAGTAGCGTTAATTTCATATTATAAAAATGAAAAATATATATTTAGTTTGAAAGGTCATGGTAAATATTTTGATACAAAATGGTTGTCTTTGAAAAGTATGTTTTCTGATATTGTTTAATTAGTTAAATTTATACAAAGCTATTGTGCGACGGTTCATTTATGGTTCATTTATTGTCATTGTTGTTTTGTTATAATGATATGCTTGTAAATGTCATGCTATGTTTAATTTTGTTTTGTTTATACCAATAAATGGGGACTCCTGACGACAGATAGTCAACCTATTCAAAACGTCGAGCCCCTCCTACCACCCACCCTCTCCTCGCAATACCAACAGTCCTTTCCAGGACTATTCCAACAGTCCTTTCTAGGACTACCAACAGTCCTTTTCAGGACTATCCCAACAGTCCTTTCTAGGACTACTAACAGTATTTTCTAGGACTACCAACAGTCCTTGCTATGAATACCAACAGTTCTTTTTAGGACTCTCCTAAAAAGAATACCAACATTCCTTTTCAGGACTATACCAACAGTCCTTTCTAGGACTACCAACAGTCCTTTCTAGGACTACCATAGTCCTTTTCAGGACTCACCAATCCACCCATCTCACATGGTGCAACCGCAAACCACACGTATTAATACTGATATAATAATATTATGCTGTTACATGAGCACATAATAATATCAATATTACTAGGTATAGCGTTTTGAAATGAAACAAATTAGTGGGGGAAAAATTATTTCGATCATTATTTTAACGAATTAAAGTATCCCACTATTAGCTGCATGATGTCCATGTAATCCATATAGGCCTGCCGTTTTTTTCATTCTTAATGCATCGATATGTGACACTCGCCACGAAAGCCGCATAATGTTGGTTTCTTTTCAATTAAAGGGATAGTACAGTTTTGGTTCAGAGGGCGCACCAAGAAATAATTTTTTGTGACATAATGAAAAACTAAATTTAAAAATTTGAAAAAAGCTCATATAAACTTTGTTTGATGTAAAATCGGTTCAGAAACACCTGAAGTATCCATAAAGATATCCGACTATTGGTCCTCAACAATTATTCAATAATTAAAACAAATATTCATAAATCGTATACACATTTTGGAAATTATAACAAAGTGGCTTTTAAATGTTTTTTTGATGATCTCTCTATTGAATAATTATTTTAACCAAACATAACTGTTTTTTTTTTCATTCAAAATGGTTAGAACTTTCAGGTTTCTGTTAACGGCTGCTTTTTTTATAAAATGAAAACAGCCCTGTAACCATTCAAGCGTCATCGTATCATAACATTCATAACTGTTAGTTTGTAATGATAAATTACAAGTTTTAATTTTAAATTTAGGTTTGACCAAAACTATACCATCCCTTTAAATCCTGTATGGAAATCTAAGAATAGTATACTTTTCTTCCAACTTGAAAGTTTGATATCATGAAAGCATATAGTCCATCAATATACGTATGAACCATAACCACAGGATATACATTCCTGTATAAATTTGTTTGTTCTGTCTCAACGTAAAGTGATACTCACCAGTAAAACCACAATTAATTCATCTCTTTTCTAAATTTAATCCAAAAGAGACATCCTAGACATATGCTAGATGATCATGGATATGCAGTGCCTTGTATTTTCCAAATAAGAATGGATAATAATATAAATAGAAGTTACTCAGCTTACTCAGCGCATACAATATTATGTGATATGCGCGTTTTAAATACATTATTACTATTATTGGGGTATAACTATATATATATGTGTAAACTGCGTATTCGCTTATCTGTAATGTTTGCCTGGTTCATTTTGTGACGATCTGCATGTAGCATGTCCTGAAATGATGATATTTTTTGTTGAGCTCCTGAAGCGCTTTCAATGGCAGAATTACTTGTAATTGCTAGGTAAGAGCCTTAAGTGGCGTCTCTTTTTTATCACTTGATCACCAATTAATGTGGCAGATAAAAACAAACAAACAAATATTCCGAAATGTGAAGATATTCTTAATACGCACACTGTAGATGCATTGATATTGAAATGGCCTAGTCCCACTGCACCGTTTCTCCTTCCATTTCCTATTCCAACAAAATGTGGCGAAACGGTCAGTATCTATATAGAAAATGTTGAAGTTCCGTTTCGTTTCCCGCATCATTTCGCAGGCCCGTATAAGCCAGGATTTTTCTTGGGGAGGTGCGTAATTTAAAAAAAACGGGACCGTCGGAGACCACTTGCCAAAAATGTTCGAGGGCGAGACCACAGGCTGCGAGTCGAGTAAGCCGGTTAAGATAAAAAGTGGACTCGAGACCGGTAAAAAGTGGACCTTTCTGAATTGGGGGGGGGGGGGGGGGGTGGGGGTGCGTACGCACCCAACGCACCCCCTGGCTATGGGCCTGTTTCGTTTCCTGCTAGTATACATACCTTCCGGATGTCAAACGGATAGGAAACGGAAGGAGATACCTTATAGTGGGACTAGGCCATATTATAACATGCCTTCGGCAAAATTGTATACCTTATATACGTACTTCAACTATATCTGGGTGAATGAATGCATTTCACATTTGCATCCGTGTTCTGTGATATATAACTTGTTTGTATAATATTCTTTGATGTAAAATCATTTTAAATATATATTTGTTTGATTTTGTTAAGTTTTTAGTTAAACTATATGATTCTTTGAGCAGAGCGAACACTTGAGTTTTTAGTTACTCGTACCATGCTCGTACGTTATAGCATGAACCTAGGTAGTAGGTTCATGGTTATAGTAATTGATCAATATGTGATGTGTGCGGTTGTGTTGCTCGATCTGTTTCGGGTATACCTATACTTCGCCAAACGGTTTTAATTAATTTGAAGAGATTCTTCTTTATAAACAGAAATATAAGGAAAAACTGGCACACACAGCCTATGGCAGAATGACAGTTAAAAACCAGGTCACAATGGACCTACGACGGGTTCACGACTGGTTCACGACGAAAATATGGAGGAACTTCGTGGCTTGTTTTGCGATGTTGTACGACAGTCGTAAGAAGAAATGGGTGTCGTGCGACGAAAAATCTTTCATGGCTTGAAATTCGGACTACCTATTTTATTCTGCGATCCACGAAATTTGTGTGATAAGATCATTATACGACAATCGCAAGACATTGACTTGTTGTGGATGCCCAAAGTTTGGTGTCGTACGATAGACCTGCGACATAACCACGACCACTGTTTGATGAGTCAAGCACCATTATCACTTACTGTATAATTGTTATGTTTGTACGCACTGTAAACGACGTTACTTCGTGTAATAATGCGCTCATCGTTAGGATTCAGAGCCCATTCGATTACGTTACATCAGGACCCTATTATACGCACGCATTGTGAATTTAGGCACAAAACACAAACTATGCCTTATCTGATCTAACGGTTAATACAAAGTGTCTATTGGAATCTAGTATCTTATCTATTTTCTTTAGTTTGTCACCGAATTCCCCTAACAATATTTATGTTAATTGTTGTTTTTGAAATTATTGGGGTACACCCCCCCCCCCCCCCCCCTCCCCCATTCCGCAGCTACACCACTGCCGTTGGCAGACTGATGAATGGGAGGTGTGCATCTTCGTAGTTTGATCTCTAATAATTGATGGGTTGTTTGAGGCGTAATCTTGAAGTGGAAAGATACTCTAGACTTGCGCCGAGTAAGCCTGCGCTGTCTAAGCCCCGTAGGCTGAGTCACGTGTAATAATGATTCGCGTGCGTCTGTGTCGTTTGATCTCTTTGAACAGTGTAATCATGCGATGGTTGCCTATATAATTGGTGACAGTCATTCAGACATTAAACATTTTATTCTTGCCCAAAGATAGCAGAAAATAGAGTACCAAAACTTTAGGTAAAGTAACTTTTAATTTAAAATTAGTCACTGACACATGGGTCTGTACGTTCTGTATCGCTTGATCTGTCGTGCGATGTTTTTTTTTTTGACATTCAGAAATTAAAAGATATTCTTGCGCAGAGGGCGCAGTGAAACAGTCAAGTCGCTTGTAATTGAATGATTACGTGCGCATCGTTTGATTTCTACAGAGTAATCATGTGATTAGGTTCTTCTGTGACATTCATAAATCACAGTAAAAAAGATATGCATGCGCATGCATGAGCGCAGAGTGCGCCAGCAGCACTCAAGGCGGATTTACTTGTAATTGACGAATGATTCGTGTGCGTCTGTGCCCCGTCTGTGCCGTTTGATCTCTTATGTGATGGGTTCTTTTGTGATTTTCAGAAATTAAAAGATATTCTTGCGCACGGAGGGCAGAGGGTAAAATCACTCTAGGCAAAGTTCCGTGTAATTGATGGATGACACACGCGCCACTGTACCACCTGATCCCTAATGTGATTGGTTCTTTTGTACCATTCGGAAATTAAAAGATATTATTGCACCGTAAGCGCGCAGAGTGTAATAACACTTTTGGCGGAGTAACTTGTTTATATATGTATGTTTCGTGTGCGTCTGTGCCGTTTTATCTTTAATGTGAAGGGTTATTGTCGTAGAGCTGTATTTTTTACATGAAAACTTACAACTCTATGGTTATTGGGCGACATTCAGAGAAATTAAAAGATAGTGCTGCGCACAGAGAGCAAAGAGTATCAACACTCCAGGCTAAGTTACATGTAATTGAAGGATGACACACGTGCCACTGCGCCACCTGATCCCTAATGTGATGGGTTCCATTGTAACATTCAGAAATTAAAAGATAGTATTGCACATAGAGCGCGCACAATGTAATAACACTTTTGGCGGAGTACCTTGTACTAGTAATGTATAAATGTTTCGCGTGCGTCTGTGCCGTTTGATCTCTACATAAAGAAATTCAAAGATAGTGCTGCGCATAGAGAGCAAAGAGTAACAACACTCTAGCTAGAGTTACTTGTAATTGATGAATGACACACGTGCTACTGTGCAACTTGATCCCTAATGTGATGGGTCCCTTTTGTGACATTCGGAATAGGAATAATGGCTTCTTGAAAAGTGTCTCCTTCGCCCATAGGCCAACTGAAACAAGACCGTTCAATCATAATGTCACACACGATCTGTATGAATGAATATTGGTACAAAAAAAAAGAAAGGTACAAGACAATACAGACGAGAAAAGGAGTATTGTAGCAATTTTGAAACAACTTAGGGGGAGAAGAATAACGAAAGTCCAAGAGACAATTAAAACAATTGGAAGAGAAGGTGGAAGAGGGTGAAAGAGAAAATGGGAAAGTGAAAGAGAAAGTGGAAGAGCTAGGTGAAAGATAAAGTGAGAGAATGAAAGATAAAATGAGAGAGTTAAGGAGAGAAGAAGAGAGAAGGGAGAAGTAGAATGGAATAAAGAGAGAGAGAAGGAAGAAAGGGGGTGGATCAAAAAGAGGTGAAGAAAGGAGGGCGGGCAGACTGGTGCATAGAAGGAAAAAGAATGCTTCCTGCATGTACATGTATACGCACATGCCTTCAAATGAAGAAACTAAACGGTTGAATGCAAATTTTTCTGGGTAAAACTCATTATTTTGGTCTAATCTTGAATAATGAGTCACGGCAGTTGCGCTGGGTTTACATCGTAGAATTGTTAGCACGCGGGGAAAAGTTGAGGGCTAATTTCCAAGTCTTAATGTTCAATTTCAGGGGCTAAATGGCTTTAACCCCCGTGTCATTTGTTGAGGAGAATAAACATTAGTGATGCAAAGTTGCATTCACGGGGAAAGTATGTGCTTATCTCTGCAATATAAATTATGTACTTACATTTAGCATATAGAAAAGCAACGAAGATGCATGGAGCTTTTGAAAGCCCATCGACTTTTAAGTGGAAGCAATTTGGGAATTCTCAAGTGTACGAGTAGAGCTGCAAAGCGCATCACTCCAAACCGTCAAGTTGGCTTCTTGGGAATTTCCCGATTTTGAAGTACTCAGCAGCCTTGCACCCTAACACCCTAACACCCATCTATCTGTCTATAGTAGGTGGTAGGGTGTTGTTCTCACATATCACCGGATATCGTAAACGGATGCCCGACGGATCGAAAATTTGCGAAATCAAAATTATCCGGTGGTGCAAGTTGTCTCCATTGCTGCATGCACAACATTTTTTCCGCCGGATAATACAACGGACATCGCCTGACAAGGAAGGCATTCGCCGAACATGAAACGGGCAAGACACGCATACGAACGGATTGCAAATATTGCTCTCCGTCGGGTGTCTGTTAACGCTATCCGGTGATATGTGACAAGGGCTTTGGAAGTTGCGAATCTCGCCCTTATTCGAAGCCCTTTCTATCGCTTCATCATTGTGCCTATATACACACGTATTTTAAACGAGTCATTATTAGAAATAAGCGAAATTACCATTTCTATATGTATATTTTAATATAAAAATGTAAAGTGAAGTAATGTATCCCACCGAAAAGCAACACAAAATGGAGCTCTAGAAGTAAAAGCCCGTCGACAAAAACGAAAATAAAGACGAACTAAATAATATTTAGAGATTTACATACATGTACATTTTCTGGACAATTTTATCTGCACTGCATCGCACGTTATAATTTCTTATACCCCAAGCATAGAACAGCATGCAGCAAAAAGAGGGACACCAAAGTCCATCATTCCAGCTCAAGTTACATGTACATGTAGGTCCTTGGAAATCCCCCCCCCCCCTAAAGCGCCCGATAGCCTTACACCAAAGCACCCTTTTAGGTGTTGGAGTCATAGCCGCCAATCTATCAACCCACCATTGTCAATATACCATGGGTACTTGCACTGGCGTAAATTTGTTCGGAAAGCACAATGCATTGGGGGGGCGAGCAATTTATTGTTCACAAACAATGCTCGCCCCTCCAATGCATTGTGTTTTCCGAACAAATGTACGCCCATGGGTACTTGCATGAACTTCATTTTTTGATGATCGCACGGTGAAATGAGACCGGTTCAGGTCCTTTCTATTACGTGGTTTTATATAAACCCATTCAAGAAAAAAGTCAAACCTGTTATATAAGGGGAAACAAGAAAAATGACCATTGTAGACAGATGATCTTTATAAACAGTTTCCCTAGCATTGTCTGCTGGGGATCACGTACTGTTGACAGCCTTTATATACAGGTTACCTGCTATAGACATGTGGCCGTTAAGACAGGTTTGACTACATGTGATTTTGATATCAGTTGCATTCTACATACACCCAGGCCCAAGTATAAAAGTTTAGGACTAGTATAATATTATACTGGAGGGGTTCAGGAGCCCTTTTTGTGTAAGACGCTTGAACAAACATAAAACCAGGAGGAATAAAGATCTTATGTATTAACACTTTTCCCAGTGCAGTCAAACCTGTGTATAGTTACCACCATAAGGAACCAACAAAAGTGGCCACTATAGACAGGTGATCTCTATTAGCCAGTTTCCATATTATAGTACAGTTAAAACTGTGTATATAGTGCCCACTTATCGGAAACAAAGACAAGTGACCACTGTAGACAGATGACCTCTAAATACTAGATTATACACAGTTTCCGTAACGTTGTTTTTCTCTACTGCCATGACTGCAGAAAATCATGTTTGATGGCCACTATAAGCAGGTTATCTGATATTGGCAGGTGACCGCTAATACAGGTTTGGCTTTACTTAAAATTGTTTTAATAGGTACAAACGCTTACCGCATTAAATTTGTTAACGTAAAGCCCTCCACACAGTACCATGGGCGTCGATACTTACGTAATACATATTCATCAGGGGGGGGGGGGATGAATGAATAGATCATCCCCCCCCCCCCTGATGAATGGGTATCAATGACAGATCGACGCCCATGCCACACACAGAGCCGACTCGACCCAATCCGACTGGTTTTCAGTCGGTTCAGCTCAGTACACGTTGCCCCAGGACTCCTGTTTTGCCGGCCAAGACTCAAGAGCCAGTCGGAGATCATTCGAGGCCGATTCAACATATTGAATCGGCTAAGACTGAGGGAAACGGACTCTAGCATGACTGAAAACCAGTCGGATCGGGTCGAGTCGGCTCTGTGTGCGGAGGGCTTAAAGCTTTGTTTCATCCAGTTGATATCAAGTCCCAACTCCTAAGGGGTAAAGCGTTCACACTCTTTGCAGGTGGCAGGCTATAGTCATCTAGCTAAAGGGTGTTCAAACACGATTTCGTTTGCTGTTAAAATTCAGTTGGGTTAGATCGTCTAACCAACAGGGAATTCAAGCAAATGATCGATCCTCTATATGTATATTATACAGAATACAACAATCTTCAAACAGTGAAAGGGGTGTCAAATATGGCCTGCATATTACTAATCAATCTTACCAGTATTACATGAAAATACATGTACTCTTTGTACTGTGCTGTAGCAAGATTTGAAAATTACCTTTACCAGTGGCGTAGCTTTGGGGGGGGGGGGGGGGGGGGGCGTGCCCCCAATAATTTTAGGGGGAAATCTGTTGTAAAATAAAGAAATACATACAGGTGTGCCCCCATCAGTCCGACCACGTTACGCCACTGTCTTTTACTCCCATGACGGCTCTATCAGCAAGTAAAATTGAGAATGTTGAGAAATGTGATGGTCCAAAAACGAAGGAAGTGGTTTTAGAGTCTGTTATGTATGGTTACCAGGGCCCCGTTGCAGAAAGAGATACAATCGATTGTAAGTTACAATTAATCGTAAGTCAGAAAATTTACGCGTTTCAACCAATCAGATTTGCGCATCTAGAACACGTGATCTGACTTACAATTAATTGCAACTTACAATCGATTGTATCTCTTTCTGCAACGGGGTCCTGGTCAGACAAGTATACATTAGCATTGATGAAATTGTTGATAGCCCTAAGCTCAACTTTGGTGGTCCAAGGTCAGGTGGTCAGTGCTTATACAAAACTTTGTTCGTATTAAAGGATATACTGTACATACAGGCCATTAGCCAGGTTTTTTCAAGAAGGGGGGCGTAATTTACATTATGTAAATTTATTAAGTGGACAAGACCGAGACCCCTGGTTCAGTTGTGTATGCAGGGGGTGGAGGGGGGGGGGGGGGGGGGGGGGGGTGATCGTGGCCGAGACCGATGTAAACGATGTCCTAGACCGATGAAAAGGGGACCTTTCTGAATTTGGGCGTTGGGGGGGGGGGGGGGGTCTGACATATGATTTACATGTAATACACATCATAAATATATGGATCCAGTCAGGAATGGTCTTGAAAACACCTGGGTTGGGGTCTGGAGGGGGATTGTGTGTAATATCAAAATCAGAACGTCTTTAATGGGTTAACGATCTAGCTTAGGTGTGAAGTGATTGGATAAGTCTATACATAATGTGTTTTTTTTTGCAATTTTATAATTGAATTATTGTGCCCTCTCATGCATATCCCTTTCCTTATGCGCAAATCTCCGTCCTCATCTTCTTCTCGACTCAATCCCACCTGCATGCAGTTCATCCTTTCTCTTATTATGTTCTGTACCCCCGATCTCGCGCCTCTTGCTTCTTGCAAGTGGCTAGGTGAAGATGAAAATGTGAGAGAAAAAATTAAATCATGTCATTGACGTAGTACAACATTAAATTAATATCAAAATTGTAACAAAAACAAGCATTAAAAGTAGAAACACCCATACAGCATACAGAGGATGTGGTTAGGAATTGAATTCATAATTTCATTAAAATTGGCAAAAAACAGATCGATAAATGATAACCGATATTCTAGACAATGTTTTAGCTGAGTTAATGAAACAAAAAAGAATCGCTTGTTATTTAGTTTTCTAGGCCAATTTCATAACTAGAATATGATTTATCAATCATGAATGTATAAGAGTACAAGTCAAACTATATAGGATAACATAATTATTATTATGGTTAGCAAACTAAATTGTCTATTATGGTGTTTCTAAACGTCTTTCGGTGTCTAACTTATTTTAATGGAAACAGATTGAATTACTATTTCGCTTTTCCGGGCTGTTTTCAAAACTAGAATATTAATTGTCGATCAATGAATTATAGAGTGCAATTAACTTTTACATGTAGTAACCGCTTACTAGAAATATAGATATATAAGTGTTACATGACTTGTATTACAATTCGCAAAACACATCAATTATTTATAGCATGTTTATCAATATTTCAGTCTAAGTGTCTGGCTTACTTGTTATTTTGTAAAATATGAGTCATAAATCATGTATACATCCTAGAGCGTTTCAACCTACTTTTAGAGTGAACCAAAATTGTTGTATCATTTCTTAATTTTTGTTAGTCTCTGCTATATATTTTTCCTAGCTTTTATATTGTTATACTAACCATGAATTACTATATAGAAGGAGTAAAACATGTCTGAGCGACCACCTATAGAAACTAAAGACCACACCTGCCTCCAAAGACCATTAATGTTAACTATTATGTTCGACTCGACTATAAAATGTTGACTATCATGTTTGATTATGTGTTGACTATGTATTGACTATATGTTTGACTTATATTGATTATATGTTTGACTTATATTGACTATAATTATGTTTGACTTATATTGACTATTTAATTTCCCTAACCTTCTTTTCTTCACCATTTCCTTTCTAATCCGTTTTATTTTAGGTTCTTGTGAAACAACTTCTACTCTCTATTGGATGTCAGTCATGCGCATTATTGTTACGTCCGCCCCCTCCCGAAGTTATTATTTTTTCATTCAATAATTCGTTACCGTAATTATATTAGCATCTCTTTATTTCGTATGCCTTCTTTCATTGGTCAGTTCCTTTAAATTTAACTTGATTTTAGGTTGTATTATTAAAACAACTTCTGCTTTACATAACATGTCAGTCATGATCATCATCTTTACGTCTTTCCCTCAAAGTAATGTAATTTGTTTTCATCCAATAATTTGTTTATGATAGCGAATCTTTCCCCGTTACCATCCTTCATTGGCCAGTTTCCTTTCGAAACCGTTTATCTACGTTACCTGAGATGTCACTCATGATTATCATCTTTACGTCTTTTCCCCAAAGTAATTCCCTTTTTACTTTAATAATTTTTGTAATATTAGCATGCCACACATATTTCATTTTTACCTTCTTTCATTGGCCAGTTTCTTTTCCAAACCGTTTTATTTTAGGTTCTTGTGAAGGGACTTCTACGTTACATGAGATGTCACTCATGATCATCATATTTACGTATTTTCCCCAAAGTAATTCCCTTTTTACTTTAATAATTTGTAATATTAGCATGCCACACATATTTCATTTTTACCTTCTTTCATTGGCCAGTTTCTTTTCCAAACCGTTTTATTTTAGGTTCTTGTGAAGGGACTTTTACGTTACATGATATGTCACTCGTGATCATCATATTTACGTCTTTCCCCAATAATTGGAAATATATGATAGCACATCTTTCCTTTTAAACTTCTTTCATCGGCCGGTTCCTTTCAAAACCGATGTATTACAGGTTATTGTGAAAGGACTTCTACGTTACATGAGATATGTCAGTCATGATCATCATATTTACGTCTTTCCCCAATAATTGGTATATGATAGCGCATCTTTCCTTTTTAACTTCTTTCATCGGCCGGTTCCTTTCAAAACCGTTGTATTACAGGTTATTGTGAAAGGACTTCTACGTTACATGATATATGTCAGTCATGGTTATCAAGGCTATTCCAAAGTTATTCTTTTTTCCTTCAATAATGTGTAAATGATAGCGTCTGTTTGTTTGTCAGTCGGTTTTATATACCACCACCTAAATCATACCGTATAAATTTGCTCCAGTTTGCACCGATGCGAAGACCGTATAATTAGCCAATCATGTCCACGCCTGAACTTCCGTTTCGTGTGTCGTTTATTACCACAGGCGAAACACAAGTCCCCAGAAAAAATTATTCTTCTTTTTGGGGCTCTAAGTAAACATGTTTGTTCGGCCTGTAATCAACACCACATCCCCCGACTCGCACTTATATTTCCCCCAAAGTAGGGAGAAAAATTGGGCTAATTATAGTCTTCTTTACACTCTTATGATAAGTGCATGATAGTTTATAAAGGGGTAGTACATTTTTGGTCACACAGAATTTTAGTAACTAAAACTTGTAAGTTATCATTAAAAACTAACAGTTATAATTCAACAATGTTTAAGTGGTAGTTAACCATAAACAAAATAGTTAAGTTTCATTAATAAAACGCAGCTGTCACCACAAGAGGGCATCCTCACGACACCTCGGGTTTTCAAGTTTCTATTTCGTTCAAAAGATATTTACTACTGAAGTGTGTGTTAAACTGTTCTGATGTTAAACGGGGTAATTTAAGCCGTGTACAAAGTAAGCGCAATGACTTAGTCTTTTTGCTATTTTTTCGGCCAAAAAACATCCAATTATAAACGTGACATTTCCACACATTACTTTCTGGACATATCAGATCACACCAATACACATTTTTATTAATCACGCATCACTTTTTGCACTTGTCAACAAAGTTACTTGATCCCTTTCATATTCTCCAAAGTATGAAGAAAAGGGTCTACTTTTAGGAAAGAAATTATCTTCACCCGAACATGACTGTATTAAATGTATCCCTACATGCCCTATATGCTTTTGATTAAAAGAAGGCAAAGAAAATGGGATTCCAAAGGGATCCCGTTGGAATCCCATTTTCTTTGCCTTCTTTTAATCACAATATATTTCTGGTCAGTTTCTCTATATGTTTGAATTAACCTATATGCTTTTGATAAAGTGGGCTAATTATAGGATAGTTATCGCTGTGTACCTTTTCCCTTTCCCCCGTGCAACAAGAACTGGGCCAATTGAAGGAGAGTGGTTTAAGTCACCAAGGAGATGTTCTCTATAGAGATGTCTGCTGGCCCATTTCATATCGAGAGAAAAACAAAAGCTGATGGAACTAAGGAAAGTTATTTCTATTATTATAATTGGCATACGTAGGTACATTAGAGACAAGGTTATATGAATCGGGTATTGCAGATGTTTATATTTATATGCAACGAAATTGAACGAATGTTTTTTTCACGAGAAAGTATCACAAATCTACCTCTGCAGATCCCACTCTTCAGTTTATTATCCCCCCAAAATAGGATACCACTGAAAGAAGAAGATGACAACATCTTGCATCCTTGGTGTATTTGAGACCAAATTGGGAAGAACAATTACGAATACTGAGGAAAGAAACGACTTCTTTAGAATTAGACTTTATGTTAATGTTTATATGTCATTGGAGATGAGTTAGGGTTCAGGAGTTGCACAACGAGACAGTATAACAATCAGCTACCTTTAAAAAAATTATTATTGACGTACACCATATCATTGTTTGTTTTAAAGGGACAGTCCCTCTTTTACAAAACGTCTGAACAGTTTCCAGTTGACGGATGGGGATGAATGAAACGCACACACACACAAAAAAAAAATTAGATTCTACGAATGAAAAACGAATGCGTCCCTCCATCAGACTATATATCGGTCAATAAAAGAGTTTAACTGATTTAGCATAATATTACAACTATATTGTACTTATTCTTGTAAAGGTATTGTGAAGCAGACATTTGTAAATGTATGTCACGGAAAAAATCTCAAAAATGAAGAATATGTAATAACATGTAGTCAGTTTAAGCGAGGTTTGGTTATTTTGCCTAGTGTGCGGTCATGCTAGTCTATACTTGTGCGCGGGTCACGTATAGCTAGCGCGGGTCATGTAGGGGTCACGCATAGCGTTGTGGTACTTCGTGGAATCCATGTACGAACTTCCTCACTGGGTGAATATACGTATAATGCACAATTAAAATTGGACGACGGTTTATTAGTTTTCGGTCTATAACTCCACGAAAAAGAGATTTCAAGCCCTAATTTTTCAGAAGACAATAACCTCGCAACTTTTGAAATTTGGCTTGCAAAAGAGGGAATGTCCCTTTCAGGGTTATCCCTCACAATAACATGACACCACTAAAACAATATGATGCATTCTTAATCAGTGGCGTACTCAAGATTTTTTCAAGTGTGTGTGGGGGGGGGGGGGGGGGGGGGTTATTTCGTCAACCAACATTTTCGAAGGGGGGGGGGGGGGGGGTGTCAATCAAGTATTTTCGAGGGGGGGGGGGGTTGGTGAAGAGTGAAGATTTTTCGAGGGAGGGGGGGGAGGTGGGGGTGTCCGTCAAAAATGTTTGAAGCCGAGTCCCGAGATCCTTCACAATTTTCGAGGCCGAGACCGAGATCCGTCAAAAATGTCGAGGCCAAGACCGAGACCACTTGACCACAAAGTGGCCTCGAGACCTCTTACTTAAATTTAAGAGTACAGAGAAAAGAAGAGCCCAGTTTATTCTCTTCACATATAGGAAGCATACTACAGGCCCACTATACAGGTATCCCCTGCGACATGTATGGTGGCCATTCTAGATGGGAAACATTGTACTGTGTGTACAGCAAGACAGTACCTGCATAATTGTTTGTTCTGTAACTGATCGCTACGTTCAATTTGTCATCCTAGATAACGTGACACCTCTCATACAATAATACGCGCTTATTTATCATCCCTGGTGAATTTGAGACTAAACCCACTCTGCAAGAAAAATACACAGTATTGAGAAAAGAAGGGGATTCTTTGGAATTAGCCAAATTGTTTTCTTGTCATTGTGGACAAAAATAGAATTCAGATATCTGATAGGATAAAACAAAACACGTAGAGATGCGCTGCACATAACCACAAGACAGTTTTACACTCTCTCTCGGTGAATAGCAAGACACCATTACTGTTTGTTTTGTAGCTTATCGCTTACTTCAATTTATCATCCCAGATAACTCGACACCACCCAAACAAGATGATGCGCTCAACTTGCATCCTTGGTTAATACATACTTTACTAGACTAAATTTACGTTGGGAGAGAAAACCAAGGGTTATGCGGAGAAAAAAGGGTTCTCCTGTTAATTACCCAAGTTTGATTTCCTTGACATTGGGAACAAAAATAAAATTAAGATATTTGCCAATATCAGAAATCTAGCTCTCGCTGATTTGTAGCCCAGATAACTCGACACCCCACCCCAAACAAGACTTGGGCCCCGTTGCAGAAAGAGATACAATCGATTGTAAGTCAAGATTGATCGTAAGTCTGAAAATGTACGCGTTTCAAACCAATCAGATTTGCGCACTCTTAGAACACGTGATCTGACTTACGATTAATATGCAACTTACAATCGATTGTATCTCTTTCTGCAACGGGGCCCTAGATCACATAACGTGTGAATCTACACACAATTTTTCCTTCTTCAATGTTTGTGCTGTATTAGAACACTTTCTGCAGTACAATATATACAAAGAGTATAAATTCAAGTCACAGTCAAACCTGCCTTAACTATAGTGACCATCCAAGGGAAACAAGTTAGGTGGCCACTGTAGACAGGTGACCTCTATAAACCGGTTCCATAATACTGTACAGTTAAAACCTGCGTAACTACTATAGTGACTTCTTAATGGACACAACATGTGGTCATTTGTAGACAGGTGTCGACAGTTTCCATATTAGTGTACAGTAAAACCTGTGTATAGTGACCGTCCAAGGGCCAAGGTGGCCATAGACAGGTTCCATAGCAATGATTTTATTTCCAGGGGATCAATTTGCTAGCTTGTATTATAATAGGCAGACTGGCTGTTATATAGACAGTGTGGTTACAAAGACAAGTTTGACTGTAATAATACTCGTGTTGGTCATGTTGATTTTAGTTTACGTCTATCCTAAAAGACGTGTTGTTACACATTATTGTGCACCACTAATAAATTAGGGGTGCACTTTGTCCCCACGTTACCCATTCCCCCTCCCACATCCATCATCCCTGGACAACCAATACACTGGAAGATGGGATGGTTACCATGGCAACCCCCTCCCAGTACACTCTTGTCCGAGAGATCGAGTTCATCTAGTAGGTGCTAAAAAATAAAAAACCAAAACATGTGCCAGGAAGTAAGTCGCTATAACATCATCCAGTCATCTATATACGTACGTTATTGTTTTTTAAAGGTTATAATAACTCTGTTGACCATGTGCAACAAAACAGGCAAATGTTCGATAAATGTTTTGTTAGTGTTGATCTGATATATTACCGTATAATACCGGCGTAATCGCCGACATACTTTTTCCTCGAAAAAACCCTGCAAAGTCGGGGCGCGGCGTGTACGCGGAGATAGTCAAAATGTCACTCTTGACTGCCTCAAAACAACACATTTCAGCAGTTGCGTGATACAACATTATATAGCCAAAGTATGTCCAATTAGTAATGTGTGAAAAATTTCACGTTAATGAATGTTATATGGCTGAGTATGAGCGAACATTGCAAGTGATATTTGCCAACTCATTGCACTGACTTTTTACACGGCTATAACTTTACAGAGGATAATTACAAATCCGGACCCTTCATTAACAAAATGATATCTTTTTAACAAAATGGAAATTCCTAAAAAACCAAAACCTGTTCCATGCTTCATCAAGAGAACCACTTGAGTTCTGAGTACGTTTTGTGGATTTGAACAATGTTACTAGATCCCTTCCAATGTGAAAATGAAGAGAAAGCTGGCTGAAAACCAAACAAAATCGCCTTTGTAATGAAATGAGAGCCCGGTTGGCTGGTTGGGGCCCCGAGCTTTAAATTCCAAAATAATCTTGGTCAAAGGTTCTGCTTGGATCGATCGCCTCACCCCCCCTCTAAATCTTGACTCTCATCGTGTTATATAAACATGCAAGAGACCTGCTATAATTATTAAAAAATTAGTATTATGAATAATGTAATCCAAAAGTGATGTTATCAATTAATTTACTATAGGGTGCAAAATTAAGTTCCTTTCCACCGATGGCCCCGTCATGCCAAAGAAAGCATCAAGACTTTCACGTTCTGGTTGCACGTAGCCTTTGTCAAGGCCCCCGCGCGAACACCCAACCGAGCGCGAAGCGCGAGACGTACATACCCGACGCAGTATGGACAACCAATGCAATCTATATTGTACAACATGCAAGCGCAAGCGGCGCGGGATCTTCACAGCTCGTAATGTATGATCGATCTTCCAGCCATATAGAGCCTTGATTAAAGGCTAGGTTGCACGAGACAAGTATCTGTTGCCCTAAACAAAGACAAACATTGCGAAGTCTGAAGCATGTATCATAATATAGTTCTCGTAGTTGTCCATCTTTAACATGTTTAAAGGGTACCACCACCCAAAAATAGTATCCTTATAAATGAAAGGTATCATCTTTAGTATTCCAGTCCATCAACAAGTTCACAAAAATATGTGTCTAGAAAAATAATATATAATTGGAAAACCGCATCACCATTCCTAAAGCATGCGTTAAGGGGTCCTGTATGTACGAGACTAAGTGTGTGCAGATGCGAACGAATCGCCCGGGATTCTATTCTCTCCGAACGTACGCGTGATAGCATTGGCGCACTCGCAACATGTTTGGCCCGTATGGAACCAGGAAATAGTAGTGGTTCCGTAAGTGGGGGAAATTATTGCTTTGTTTATGAATTACACAACCCCTTTGCAAATGTTGGGTATCTATTTGATATCCCAAAACCGGTACCAAAACATATAATTATGTGTTGTTCTTTGCCTGGTGGTCCCCTTTAACCCCTTTTATTTTTTGCCAAATTAACAATAGGCAATAACAAAAATTAGCAGGTGTTTTGATAACCATGTTTTGGAGCAGTTTTTTTTTTAACGTGTGGATCGTTGCAAGTCTTTGTCTAGACAGAAACATCCACCTCGTTATGGGTCCTTTAAAGGTACTTCAGATTCGTCAAATCAGATGCGCGGCGCCATCTTAAGTACACGTTGCGCACGGTGCGGGATGCACGTTAGCTCAGTGTCATGCGGTGCGCGCAAACCTGGCCCAGTTCAAAATGGAGACCCGCTGTGTAGCATCCCCACGCTTGAGCGCCTTTAATATTATGACGTCATACAACAGGTTTTGGCTGCGGAGAACGGGTGAACAAAACAAATCGTCAAAGAACCCTCGAAACATTGGCTGATATTTCGGACTAGTCTTTGCTATCCTTTGCCTCTCGTGCTTCCCGCATAAAAAAAAATACAAAGTCCTATCAAAGAAAATGTGACATTGTCCGATTCTGTTCCCCATCTATCCTCCCTGACAACCCAAGATACTGTAAGATGGATGGTTAACCATGGCAACCCCTCTCTGAGGAATACGATATATGGTTTGAGCATGTGTATCGCCTTCAGGGTGATGAATGTATAGATCTTTGTAAGATGTTTTGTCCCTTTTGGTTTCATTCCCCTTTAAGTTTATCATGGTGCACATACACAAGAATATGCAATGTACTTTTTTTTTCTTTCCTAGTGAAAGCGATATATTACTGACTTGATGTATGAGAGTGATCAAGTTTATTTGGCTGCAAACAAGAGAACAAAATACTTCAAAAGACATGAAAACGAAAAACATGTCAGTGACGGATAGTCTTGATGCATGAAGATGATCGGGTTTCGTTAACGCAGGTGCAGTTGTGTAGCGTGGTCGGACTGATGGGGGGTGGGGGGGGGGGGGGGGGTGAGTGGGTGTGGCAGGAATAAGTGTCCAGCTAGGGATAATTGGCATCGGCGTAATTTGGACAGTTTAAAATCCTTTTTTGTCCGCACGATATTATAGTCTTGTACTCATTGCCATGTTTCACTATACAAAGGTAAGGTTGAAGCAAAGACTTCGCTTTCATCTCTGTATAAAATAGGGCTTATTTACTTACAAATATTATTTATTGTCATGTACATTTTATATACTTTCCGATATAGTTATGCATTTACTTGCACGCAAATTTCTGAGGCAGCGGTGGAACGGTTATGAAAAAGAACGAAGGAGTATTAATGAAAGAATGAGAGAGGGAATGGAAAAAATAGAGAGGGAGAAAGGTAGAGAGTTAGATGGATGCATGAAAGAAATGAAAGTAATAAGATAATGGGGTAATGGATTTCATGTGAAGAAAAAAGAAAGGGGGTCTATAAACAGGCCCGTACCCAGGGGGGGTGCGTTGGGTGCGTAACAACAAATCAATCAGAAAAGTCCACCTTTTATCAGTCTTGGCCATCTAAACTAGTGGTCTCGTACAACGATCGGTCTTGTTTACGACCCCCCCCCCCCCTCCCTTATGCAACTAAACCAGTGGTCTCGGTCTCGGCCTCGAACATTTTTTGGCGGCGGACAACCCCCCCCCCCCGCCCCCCCCCCACCCCCACTTACACGACTCAACCAGTGGTCTCGGTCCCGTTTTTGTAAATTATTATTACCCCCCCCCCCCCCCCCCCCCCACACCCTTGAACAATCCTGGCTACGGGTCGGAACTATACCTTTACAGCTGTCCTTAATGTTTTCACATCTTACCTAGATAACAGGGATAGCTGGGATTTTTTTCTTACTTGCACATTTGGGCAAGTTGCTCAAACATAGTTGCTTGAAAATAGCTTCCCCGAAGTTACCTGCCCAAATTAGGTGCATTATGAAAATAACATAATTAAAGAACATAAACCGAGCATGGTGGCTTAGCGGTTATAGTGTTCGAACCCAGACCGGGTCATACCAAAGACTTTAAAAATGGTACCTTCTGCCTTCTAGCCAGACACTCGGCATTTATAGAATAGAGTAGGGAAAGTTAATCACACGAGTTGCCAAAGGACGTGTGGCCTATATGGCTTATGAATCGGAGATAGGCGCCGCCTTATGTGCCAAAATTGGCATGAGAAGGACTTTAACTTTAACTTTTAATGAAAAGAACAATAGATTTGACATTGCCATAAATTCAAATAATTATTCAGTGATAAACAATTATGTTAAGAAAGCAGTCAATCAATAGGTTTGCTGTCAATGATATTATTGAATTGTATTCACATTATTCCGAAATAATTCAAAAATGTTCTATATAAGATGTTGGCTCCAAATACTCGCTCCAGTTGACTTCAAATTGCACTCGCCATACCCCGTACCCAATAACAGTCAGCTATATGCATGGGCAATTTGGTCATATAAACATCGGATAATGTAGATCGAAAATTAGGATAACTCACTAATAATAATAATAGACAAGCATTTATATTGCGCCATCAATCTTTAGTTAGACATTCTATTCCGAGGCGCATCATATACTGTACAGTATATTATTACCATGGCTGTAGCCGAGCTGCCTGCAAGCATGGCAAGCAAGCGCATCAAGCATTTCAAGGAATACATTCCTGCCAGGTACCCATTTACCACACCTGGGTAGAGAGCAGCAATTGTGGATAAAGTGTCTTGCTGAAGGACACACGTGTCGCGGTTGGGAATTGAACCCACGACCCTCGTATTGAAAGACGAAGGCCAGAACCAATATACCACGACACTCCCACTTAGGAAATGCCATATTGAAAACTTGTGTGTGTTTGTTATCGCTACTAAAAGAAATTACACTTCTGTTGTGTTGTTGGTGTTGTTGTTTTTGTTGTTGTTGTTGCTGTTACTTTAAGTTTCGATGCACAGCGAGCCATCAACTTTAGAAAATATATTATTTTGATGACGTCCAATATCATTTGTCGGGTATACAAATCAATAAAACTGAAACTGTCAACACATTTAATTGAAGAAAAGGATACCTTGCGTGCGTGTGTAAGAAATTACACTTCTGTTGTGTTGTTGTTGTTGTTGTTGTTGTTACTTTAAGTTTCGATGCACAGCCAACCAGCTTTATAAATCTTTGATGACGTCCAATATCATTTGTCGGGTTACAAATCAATACAAACTGAAACCGTCAACACATTTAACGGAAGAAAAGGATACCTTTCAATTTAAAAGAAATTTTGATCTCCAATTTCATATCCACTGCCGGCCTTATGCATGATTTCCTGCTGTGCGACATTTGAAGACATTTGAAAAAATATATATGTCGTCTACCTTACTAGCATTTGCCGGCTACAAATGAAAACTAAAAACTGTCAACCAATTTGAAGTAGGATGAAAAGTATACTTTAATTTCTATTTAAAAGAGATTGTTATATCCATCGCTATAGGCTGCATGTTGTGTAATAAAATATACTCATTATGTACAAATAATAGTACAAATGTGTTAAAGTCTGCCTAACCAGTACTTAGCACAGCTACACATCAATACAACTTAAAGGGGTAGTACAGTTTTGGTAAGGCTGAGCTTTAGTAACCAAAACCTGCACAATAACATTACAAACTAATAGTTATAACTCGACCATGCTCGAAAGGTATAGAACATTACAAACGACTTTGTAAAAAGCATGTTATCATTCAAAAAGAGCCATTAAAACACAAGAGGGCGCTCTCTAAAAAAGCACATGGTTTCAACCATTTTTCATACAAATGTATTATATTCAATTGAAGGAAAGGATATCTTCCAATCTAAAAGCGATTTTCATCTATACAATTTCCATATAATACCCACAGTCGGCATTATGAATGCATATTTTACAATACTCATACATGTATGAATTAATGTAAAAGGAAAAGAAAAAGGAAATTGTGTCAAAGTCTGCACAACTAGCAGCTTTCCCGCTACAACTTAATACAAACTGAAATTGTCAATATTATTTGATGTACAGTATAAAAAAAGGATACCTTTTCATTTCCACTGCTATACGCTTAATATAAAATGCATGTTGTGCAATAAATACCCTGACGTAGGTATATAAATATAGTAAAATTATGTGTGCCAATCTGTCTGTAACTACTACTAGGTAGCTACAAATCGATAAAAGTGAAACCGTCAACACATTTAATCGAAGAAAGGATACCTTTCAATTTAAAAGAGATTTCCTTCTCGATCCAATTTCATATCCACTACCATGCGGTGGTCTTTATGAAGCTGCCCCGCTGTGCGAAGCTCTCGGAGATATAAATATTGTATTGAAATTACAGTGCTCCTTATAAATTCCGATCAAGACACATTGCTCGCGCACACAGAGCAATTTATATGAAAGGAGAGTTAAATGCCACTCACTTTATAAGGTCCCCTGCACTTTTGACTGGATATTCCCAGCTTTTGGTATAAATCCAGCGTACATTGCGAACCGTGTATGCTATGTATACACTCTATGGCATTTAAATTGGCATTCAAGTATTAAGAGATTGGTTAGAACCTTAAAGGGGACCACTAGGCAAAGAACCGCACACACTTATATGTTTTGGTACCATTGTTTGATATCAAATAGATGCCCAACACTTTGCAAAGAGTTGCGTGAATCATACACAATTAATTAACACTTACTTAATACGGAACCATTATGGCCTCATGGTTCCGTATGCGCCAAACGTTTGCGAGTGCGCCAATTCTATTCACGCGTACGTTTGGAGACAATAGAATCTCTAGACAAAAGGTAGCCTATATGCAAACCCATGAACACAATGTTGTAGTACGGTGATGCTATTTCCAATTATATAATTTTTCTGCAACGTATTTTTCTGAACTTTTTGGTGGGATGGCCTACTAAAAATGTTACCCTTTATTTATAAGAATTTTTTGTTTGGGTGGTGGTACCCTTTAAAGACTTAAATGTTACAAGTTTCGTTGCGTGAGAATGGAGAATGTGGCTTACTGCTAGATGTGGATTACGAAATTGAATTTGTTGCAGTTGAAGAAAACGCGATACCATTCTTCTCACTGCTGTCTTGCGTCGAGTCGGTGTCGAACAATTAAACCCAGTAGGGCTATTCAAATGCGAAGATGTAACCGTACTGAGACCACTTTCGCTGAATGGACCAATTTTCCAATTTGGATATACACTTGCAGAGGGGAGCTGCACTATGTATTGTGCATTGCGAGCTTCAATACAAAATTGATCTAGATATTAACTCATTGCACACGGAAACCTGGTGGGTCCTGTATTAACTATATAGATGGGGATTGCAACATAAGGAACCGGTTAAGAATAGGAAAACATTTGATTTTATATTTATCTCTTTTTTTTTCAGCGGCGGAAGTGAATGTTTTTAGTGATAAAAAGTACATGGACCTTAGCGATATAAAAGATTTATAGGAAATCCCAAGGTCGGGAAAAACACAAATTCAAATTTAATTTTGTTTTCTGTTCCTTTCTTCTTGACAAATACATATTTCATTGATTTAAAAAAAGGTGTATGAACAGTATAGTCGAACTTATTGTCTAAGTGGCCACCTGTCTACAGCAGCCATCCTGTATACAGTGACTGTTAAATGTGATACCCCGATAAAATCAAGATTATAGAACCTGTCTATAGCGGTCACCTGTCATAGAGGTCAACATGGTCACTTTACTGTCTTGTTTCCGTTTGGTGGTCATCACTATGCACAGGTTTGTAGGTTGGTTGAATGTGAAGTCAGGTATTCATATTGTACATGGACATACTTAGTCGATAATGGTGATGATTATGATGATGACCACGGGCGTAGACATGACATTGATACCCATTCAAGTGGGGGGGGGGGGGGTGATCTATTCATCCATCCCCCCAGTTGAATGGGTATTACGTAACTCGCTACGCCCGTGATGATGACGATGATTAAGATGATGATGATGAGGATGATGAGGATGATGATGATGATGATGAAGATGAAGATGATAAAAATGAAAGTGATGATGATGATGTTGATGAAGCTGCTGATGATATGTAGTTCAACCGCTCAGACATGTGTAATTCTAGTAATAGTTGACCTTGATTAAAGGTAAAGGTTCATTAAAACTAGATCGCCATTAATTTGGTGGAATCTTTATCACTCTGTACAATAATAGCGTAGACACAGTTAAGGCATACATGGGCATTTCCATGGTAGCTCGCGTTACATTTAACCAGGGAATTATTGGAAGACTTCCAATTCCCTGATTTAACGGTACGCAACTACTTCATTGCACTGTAGATCCATTATTTTGTAGACAATTAATCCACATTGCTGCTCTCTACCCAGGAGTATAAATGGGTACTTGGTCGGGTGTTAATTAGCCTTCAGCGCCCGTTAGGCAGCTGGGCTAGTATGCTACCCAGGGAGTTGAGACGGTGCGCAAGATAGTTGTGCGGGTTTGACCTGTACCTGGTGACCAAGGGTTACAAAAATGCGTTTAGAAACATTGAATAAAGCACTAGATAAATGTTATATATTATTATTATAGACTGATTTACTATAGGTGTGTACTTTCTAGACAACAAGAAAAAAGACAGAGCTTTCTTTAGGTACCTTTGGAGAATATAGGTCGGTAACTCGCATTACGAAAAATGGACATGGAAACAATTGAGTACACCTAGATAGTGAATATCTCCATCTAAGAAGTTATCCTTGTAAAATATTGTATGTGCTAATTTGACATTTGTATGTGTCCTATGGGTTAAAGGGGGGTAGTTCAGTTTCGGTAAAGAGGGCGCTGCACGAAATAATTTGTTTGTGAGGTAATGAAAAACTGAGTGAATAAACTGGCAGAATAAACTTTATTTGATCAAAATCGGTTCAGAAACGGCTGAAATATCAATAAATATATCCGATCGGAATAAATCTCAGAGGATCGCTGGAGACGAAAAAGTAGCAAATTTAGGAAACGACATTGCCTCAGAAAAATGGCCCTAGGATCCAAACGCCTTACCCAAAATGAATGATCATGGTATCATTTTGTTGGAAAAAGAATGTTCTACCCAATCAATCAAAAAACAATGACATTTGATCGATGGTGTTGATGAAATTAACGATCGTAGGTGTTACATTCTTTCTGAGACACCCTGTATAATTATAAGGACACACGTCCCGAGAATTAACACAAATTATGTGAAATGAAAGATATAAATAAAGGAACATGATTTATGACAAAATAGATGAGATTTGAAATAGAGCCAATTATTTTGTGTTTAATTTATTATATGATGTCCACTCTCTCGTGGAAATGTCCAAATACATATTCCATTAATTTTTGACACAGAGTCCTTCCCCTTGTTTGGTACACTATATTCATACAACAATCTAAATAATGTCAATGCATACTTACAAAAGGTCATCAATTATATATATACACAATGTACCGTACGCACATGTAGTAGTTTATGTAATGAACATCGTGCATTATTCACTCAAAAATGAATAATGTATGGCCTACTTATAAAAAGGCCTATATAAATACAAATTGATGTAATGTATTTAATATTTTAAAATAGAGCCATATATTAGTCTATTTTGACGCGGAGTTAATTACGTTGTTTGTTTGTGACCACGAAGGGAAAAGAACAACTAAAAAAAAACGGTGAAGAAAAAAATGACGTATAAGGAAAAAGATGAGGAGGAAAAATAATTTTTGAAAATCCATCTCCTAAAACACTCACCCACTTTTAACACATTGCATACAGATATCCTGTGGACCAGAGTGTATTAACTCTATGTGGATTGCAAATGTAGTATGGAATACGTTAATTACTGGACAGTGTAGTGGTCATTATGAGGAAAAAAAAGTATATACGGGGGGAAATATCGCATATACACTATATTTTCTCGAGCACTGCTTTAAAATATTGCCGAGTGCCGTCTAATATTGATTTTTGTGAAATATGTAGTTATCGTGAAGTGCATATTGTAATAATGATTTATAGTGCAATACAAATACACATGTATATGCACTTAAGTACATGTATAGGTAAGTGGTATTTGTATGAAGTGCATCGCTCGGTTTAAAAAAGAGCTGAATGATGTAGATGTATGTTTTTGTTACAATGCATTAGCTTATATAAAGGAACATTTAGTAGTCAGAGTATACATATAGATGTATGTTTTTTTGTTGTTACAATGCATTAGCTTATATAAAGGAACATTTAGTAGTCAGAGTATACATGTAGATGTATGTTTTTGTTACAATGCATTAGCTTATAGAAAGGAAAATTTAGTAGTCAGAATATACATGTAGATGTATGTTTTTGTTACAATGCATTAGCTTGTAGAAAGGATATTTAGTATAGTCAGAGTATACATATAGTCTTATAGATGTATGTTTTTTGTTGTTACAATGCATTAGCTTATATAAAGGATATAGAATAGTCAGAGTATACATGTAGTTGAAATAGAGTGAGGGCCTATACTTTGATTTAATTTAGTGTAGGCCATTTTAATTGGAAGTTTTGATATTTAAACAAATTCCAGCAGAAGTTTTAATGCAACCGTTAACTTGGTTATAGGGTGAGTACCTGCGATTTGCTTATCTTATCATATACAGTTTCCAGTAAACAGATGTTGATGAGTATGACACTCGCGTAATTTTTTTAATTTTAAATCAAACAGCGCTAACATTTATTGGACTTTTTGAACTAAAAGGCAACGGCGAAAACCCATCAATTAGTTTCGGCCACTATATATATTTAGCTGATTTATTAATATTAGATTGATTACATATTATATAACCATGCATGTTGAAATTATTCACGTACATGTAAGTTTAAACGTTTTACTGTATACTACAAATACATGCATGAGATAAAGCAAAATATGATTTTGTGGGCTACTGTTCAAACGAGGACATTAACTTTGCATTCTGAAATGTTTCACCGTGAGCTCGGCGTCGGTTAACAAGCGCACTTTAAACAAACTTATTTCTTGGACTATTCATATTTCTAAGTCTGTTCTATAACAATGATTCTGAGTCTATTTTTTCATGATTTCTAAGTCTGTCTTTATGATTTCATAGTCTCTTTTAATGAAGTATGAGCATCTTTTTTTGGAATTTTCGGGAGCAATAAGTCGTCCTGAGCATCCCATGTTTTCACTTCCACTCCGACATGTGGCAGTGACTTATGAACAAGGGGGACGGGGAGGGACACGTGAACGAGGAGGGCGCGGGAGGGACGCGTGAACGAGGGGGGCGGGAGAGGGACACGTGAACAAGGGGGGCGCGGGGAGGGGCACGGGGGGAGCGGCACGGGGGCACGGGGGTAAGTGTATATACGGGGGGGGGGGGGGGGGGAGGTTGAACATGCCCCCCAATAATTTTACAAACACACACGAAAGAAAACCATGACAACATAAGGGGACAATATAAACAACAAACAAGACAAACAATGAAGTGGTATACCACATAATACTGTTTGTGCCCCCAATCAGTCTGCAACACCGTATACGCCAAAAACAGGAGAGGAAGAATAATAATTAGTTGTCATCTGATCATCCCCAATTCTCCTTCTTGGGCACATATCTACTAAGGTAGTAATAGCTGAAGTCGCTTTTCCAAGGTTTAAGTCGTTTAATTCAGTGTATTGTTTTGTTTTCAATTCAAAATAGTGCATTGCACACAAAATTTATGGCAGCCAAAGCCTGAATGGTATATCTATTTACGTGGTTTAAAACATTTACAATATATAAATAATTAATTACAAAAATCAATACAAAATGTCCACAAAGTAATGTGTGAAATTTCACCTTAATTTGATGTTTTTCGGCTGAGGTATGAGCAAAAAAGCAAAGTGATATTCACCAACTCATTGCACTTACTTTGTACACGGATGAAATTTTCCCGTAGACAATTTCATACAGACATACTTCAATCGTGAATATCTATTGAAACTACATTTCTTAGGCAAAAGCTTGATGTATATTCTACCAAGACCCTACAATATGGTCCTTTCTTAAGTTGTCCTAATACATGAACAGCAAGTGATCAGAATAGGGTCAAGTTGTTTTTGCTTTTTTTTGTAAAGACTTGTCAATTTATTCAGCTAAGATTATGGATTGTTTAATACTGTAGGACATGATCAAAATGCGATTTTTTTTTTTCAATTTGATAAACACATCTGATTTAAACTAATTTAACCCAAATTTGTGTACTATTTGAATTTCCATTCATTCCGCCAAGATTCGCAGAACAGGGTAAATGATTGTATTTCTTTAAAATCAGTGTAATTAGATAAAGACATCGTAATTTCTTCGACCAAGATTTTTCGCTGAAAAAGGGGTCAAGATGCTTTTTGGTATACTGCCGTTGGAATCGTAATTTATTATTCTGACCAGCGCCCGGCCGCTCGTACCTACTACTATCTCGAAACCTAACATCTAGGTTAAGTGAGCTATATATTGACTATGGAGATGACGAGAACGTCTTTAGGGAAAATGGGGCATTGATTTATTCTGTACACATACTGCTTTCTTAGTTTTAACGGTGAGACCAAATGACTTGTGTTGATTTTCTACATACTGAATTTGTTTAAAGTGATCCATAAATTTTGCAAAATTCAACCATAATCACTGTATATATTGGAGCCCTCACACTTCTCTTAAAGGGTACCACCACCCAAAAATAATAATCTTTTTATAGAAAGGTAACATCTTTAGTATTCCATTCATTCAATAAGTTCACAAAAATATGTTTTCAGAAAAAATATATAATTGGAAAACACATCACCATTCTCAGCCATGCGGTCATGCGGTCTGAATGCGCAGACTATTATGCGAGCAGAGCCAGCGGCTCTCTATGCAGAGCGAACGAATCATCCGGGATTCTATTGACGTACGCGTGAATTGCATTGGCGCACTCGCAAATGCCTGGCCCGTGTGGAACCACGAGATAGCCGTGGTTCCGTAAGTGGTGGAAATTAATTGCTTTGTTTATGAATTACAGAACCCTTTGCAAAATGTTGGGTATCTATTTGATATCACAAAACGGTACCAAAACATATAATAATGTGTTGTCCTTTGCCTGGTGGTCCCCTTTAATTGTACCTTGCTGTTTGGTTTAAATGGTGACAAGGAACTAAGTGTGTTTTGATTCGCCAAATGTCTCTCTAATTATGCAGATATTTATGATTGCATGAAAATCGTTCTAGGAACGTTTTATTTTGTATTATTGTAGTCAAAATCAATGGACAAAGGTGATCAAATGTGACATTATTGTTCTCTTTTTTCACTACAGCCAAACAATGTTCTTTTTTCTATTAAACAAACACAGCATTTAGAAGAATATTACGTTGATATTGGTGTATTATTGAAGTCTCAAATATAACTTTTGCACAAATCTTGCGAAGTTTATGGATTACAATAAAGCATTTTTAAAAATCATGCATGAGCGTTTTAGTGAATTAAACACATATATACCCCGTTGATTTTCTCTTATTCCTTTAAAGCATGCATCTGAAACATCTTTTAACTCAAGATACAGATATTATGTCATGTCTCTAGGTATTGGGGCACCATTTTTTTTTCCCGCAAATCTTTTTTTCCAGCTTTACAGAAACATAATTTCACTTTCTCTATATTTAATTTCATTAAAATGTATCTATAGAGTACCGAAGTGTGACGTCAGAGCTATTCATTGCCATGGGTAATGGTTCTAAACAATGTCAAAATGTATCTATAGAGTACCGAAGTGTGACGTCAGAGCTATTCATTGCCATGGGTAATGGTTCTAAACAATGTCAGGCAAGCAATGAATTGTGATTTAGCGGTTGCTATAGTATAAGAAGGCAATCGTCCGGCTCCGACCCACTACAAAATGCCAGTATACAAATGATGCGCAGGTATGAGTGGGTCGGTAGGAATTGTTTGCACAAGGCGAAGCCGAGTGGGTTTAGACTAGTTTCCATAGTTACCGCGTGCAAACAATTCCACCGACCCACGAAATAAACTTGCGCATCATCTGTTTTATAGAATGGGCATTGTTACGCCCCCCAAAAAGTCAAACAATTAAAAATTAGAAAAATTACCGGATGCATGAAATAATTTTACCGGACGCATGAAATTTTTTACCGGACGCATGAAATGTTTTACCGGACGCATGATTTTTTTACCGGACGCATGAAATTTTTTACCGGACGCATGAAATTTTTATCAGATTGCAGGGATTTATCAACCCATTCTATAATATGAAAGGACAAGTTGTTTAGAACCATTACTATGCCATAACAAAAGCATGTGACGTCACTACTTCGGTACTCTTATTCTATAAGAAAGAAACTGTTTCATTCATACACAGTACTACATGAACGTGATCAAACCCTGTACAATGCAATGTAGAACTTGTATTCTAAATTCAAATATTTATATTTTAAATTTAAAAAATGGTTCATTCAGACCTAGTTATACATAAACATCATCAAACCTTGTACATTTTAATTTGTTTTTATGAAAGCCTTATATTTTCGTTGCAATGTACGTACTTGATTCCTCTTCCAACAATGGATGACACGAAAGATATTCCAAGAATTATAATTCGGTCACCTAACAAATTTGGGTTAAGTGAGCTGTCTATTGAGAATTGAAACGTCAACCAGTCTTTTGGGGAATATGGCACCAATTTTAATATACAGTGAGATAATAATGTTAGTTTCTATGTATGCAATTGATTGGAAAGCATTCCTTTCAAACGAAATGTAACGTGAATAACATATTTACATTTAGCTGCATGTGTATGTATGTTGACATTTAAAAAAAAGGAGACATATCCATGATGAATTTATTATGTAATTTTTTGAACGACGTGTATTTTTCATATTTAATACACAATACTTTTCTTTCATCTCTTATGATGTATAAAATAAAGGCTGTTCTAAAAACTGAAGTTAGGTGAACCAACAAAGAAATTTGGGTTAATAGAGAAAAGAGATGTCAAGCGAGTCATTTGGGAAATAGGGCGCCAATTTATGCAGTCAGATAATTATGTTAGTTTCTAGAAAATGCGCTTGATTTGAAAGCATCTCTATCAAACGAAAAGTACATTCAAACATTTACATTTGGCTGTGCATGAATGTCGCCATTTTTAAACAGTAGACAATTAACGATGAATTAATTATGTAATTGTTTGAACGACGTGTATTTTAATACATTTACACATTACTCTTCTTCAAGCAAGTTGGGGGGGGGGGGGAGGGGGGGGGGGGGGTGATGGCACTAATTTATGCAGTGAGATAATAATGTTAGTTTCTAGAAATGCAATTGGTTTGAAAGCATCCTCGAAAAGTGCACAATATATCTATATATTGACGTGTGTACTGTTTAGTATGTATGTCACTATATTTTAAGCCTACATAATGTTACGCATCTTTCTTTAAATTGGAAGGATCCTTTCAAATCAATAACCATGTACAGAAACTAACATCGTTATTTCGCAAGAATCCATAGCATAATGTTTATGGAATAAAACGGTGTTCTATTTCCCCAAAGCATTTCTAGGCCTCTCAATTATTTAAAGATATACATTCACACGTATTGCTTGACCTAGATTTACCTCTTCCCTAAACCAAAACGATTTTTAACCCATTCACTGTGTAACCTGGTTTACCATGCATCAAATCTATGGAGATTACAATGTATCGTAGTCATTGTGTTAACTTGTTCACTGTTGGCAAATACATATTATACATTATGTTCAATTGTACCTTTCGTTGTTATGCTTTCTTGTTCAATCACCTTGTAATGTTTTTCACGGAATGGTGAATAAAGTTTCAATTTCAATTTCGTATACCAATGCAACATTGTCTGTTTACAAAATTGTGACCTGTATGCACACTGTCAGGTAAAATGTTAATATAGTGTGCCCTTTTCGTTTGAAAGGGATCCTTTCAAATTGCATTTATAGAAACGAACTTTATTATCTCACTGTATAAATTGGAGCCCTATTCCCGAAACACTTCCTTGACATCTCAATTTTCGATAGATACATCACTTAACCCATATTTGTAGTTTACCTAACTGCAAATTTAGGAACATCTTTCGTTTCATTTATTGTTATAGAGATGAAAGAAAAGAAGTACGTATACGTGTGTCAAAATGCAAGTCATTCTTTAAACTTGTACATGATTTGCTGATTTTTGATGATGACGACGACGATGATGATGATGATGATGATGTGACGATGACGATGATGGCGATGATGATGGCGATGGTGATGACGACGACGATGATGATGATGGCGATTATTATGATGATGATAATGATGATGATGATGATGATGATGATGATGATGATGATGATGATGATGACGATGACGACGATGATGATGATGATCATGATGATAATGATGATAATAATGGTTATTCTGTAACATAAGTTGTGTAATTATAATTTCTGCAATACCACACAAAGTGTACTTTCCACTCCGTTTGTGAGCATTCCAGCCAGCTGCAATTTGGACGTACTCAGTGCTAAAGAAACACATTTCCATCTTTCCGGGTGTTACTTAATACCAGTGTTGTATCCGAGTTTATATTCCACGTACTAAGAATCTTGCTCTATGATTGGTCAAAAGTTAATCACCTGATGAAATATAGTTTCGCCCATCATTGATGGGAGAAGAAAAGTTCGTTTCACTGTGTAGATATTTTGGGTGAAAGTGCGTTGCACTGACTAGATAGTCTGTAAAAGTGCGTTGCACTGTGTAGATATTCAATTGTTCGCGCGCAAGTATACACGTGCGCGCGTTAGTGCGCTGATGTGCAACGTTTGCGCGAGGCTACGCTTAATAGACAATGGTATAAGCGTCTTTGACTTTTAATCTTAAATCTTGTTGATAATAATAATAATAATAATAATATTGCTCAATATTCCAAACTTTTTAGCCCTTTGTGTTAGTTATAGGTCGTTTGTAATCAAAATAATTGATGTGGAATATAAAGCAAATAACCACCTTTTGGTTTCAGGCGATGGCAAACTATCACTTCCTCGGCGATCTGAATGACATACGCTATCTTTCCTCAGCTTCGCTTCGGAAAGATAGCTACATCCAGATCGCCTCGGAAGTGATAGTTTGTTCCATCACCTTCACCAACGGTAATTATTTGCTTACTATCCAATCCGAGTCCGAGTCCAACTCTTATTAAATTTATTTATTTAATTTTACATTTACCTTTTCTTTACCAAAAGCAACTGTTCTATCACTATACATCAAGTAATTAAAAGGAATCACTTCTTATATAATACAGACAAACATGCAGTCAAACATTGACCGGCCTCGAGCTGGACTCGGCCCGAGTCATCGAGTCCGCGACCTTCGAGTCCAAGTCCGAGGCCGGGGCCGAGGCCGGCAATGCCGGCTTTAAGACCGGCCTTGAAGCCGAGGCGGCTTCGAGTCATCCAACACTGCTTAATATATACTTTTAAACAGCGAAATTCTTATTTCCTATTGTCTAAACTCTGTCCTTGAACCGAAGTAAATCTGTGTTCCATCGATTGATGTTTAATGTGACTTGATTATGGGAAACCCCCTTTGAATTTCGCATTAAATGTCGTTTCAAAGGATTTATATAGCAACGTACTTGTACTTGCTCAAAGAATATTATTAAATTGCAAGCATTCATGAATCCATTTTCACATATTTACGACCCGCTTCTGATCGATATCATAATTGTCGGATCGATAATGATGCTTGACATGACATGATGATGTTTTGTTTTATCTTTGTTGAATCGCGCAAGCTGTTTATTGCATCTTCAGTTTGAGAAAGGGAATTTCCCTATACTTCGTGCTGGCAAATTTAAACGAATTAACAAAATTCATGAATGACGAAGTATATAGGCAAATTACTTTTGTATATTTCCGAATGCAAAATCATAATTACATAAAATGCTCAACTTCAATTGGCTGGATGCCTTTATGCTTAGATATAAGTTGATGTCCGTAAACCCCGGCTGTTTCTTACTATTAGGACAAACTTATATATTTGATAACTTTTGTACTAACTTGATTAAATGATTAAAGGATTCTAAAGCATAAACATATCTTTCCATGTATAAATCAAAATACCTTAGATCATGACATTAAAATCGCAAGTATGAATATAATCAGAGCAATTAAAGTTATAATGAAATGATTAACTCATTGCACTGACTTTGTGCAAAGTTATGACTATCGAGTGGATAGTTAAAATTAGGTACATGACATGTGCATATTTGCGATTACATGGTTATAAATGTTCAATTTTAATTTGTTTTTCATACAGGGTCCCCACCGCTAATTTTGCCACTGTTCAGCTTAATGTTTATTCACTTGCTTCTATGTCTATAAATATTAACATTTATTTCATTGTGAATGTTCACATACAAATTGTATTTTAATCGTGGAAATAAATGAAATGGAAACAAAAATGAATGAAATGAAGTAAAAGGAATGGCGACTAAAGTACTAAAAATTAAGTAAATGTACATATTAGTTAAAGGGGTAGTTCAGTTTTGATATAGAGGGCGCTGCACGAAATATCTTGTGTGAGATAATGAAAAACTGAGTCTATAATCTGAAAGAGCATACACTTTGAATGGCAGAATAAACTTTATTTTATCAAAATCGGTTCAGAAACGGCTGAAATATCAATAAATATATCTGGGGCCCAGATTTATTCGATGATTTTTGTTTATTTAAAAAATGCTTACACTTTTTCACAAATTTTTGAAAGAGGTTTTTAGATAGTTGTTGATGATCTCTCTTTTTAATAATCATTTCAACAAAACATCACATCCATAATTTTGCATGGAAATGGTTGAAACCAATGCTTTTTAGAGAGCGCCCTCTGTGTTTTAATGGCTCTTTTTGAATGATAACAGGCTTTTTACTTAGTCGTTTGTAATTTTCTATACCTTTCGAGCATGTGGAGTTATAAATATTAGTTTGTAATGTTATTGTGCAGGTTTTGGTTACTAAAGCTCAGCCTTTTACCCCTTTAATCTTTCCTGCATGGGCCGAACTTGTATTTTTTTGTACTGCTTTAATAATAAAAAAATGATTTTCAGTCATAATACTAATTTTGTATAAGTATATAAGTCGAATCAATCAATCATGTACAAGTATAAATCAATGCATTTTAAGTATTTTCTGACATTTTCAGAAAAAAAACATAGGAAAATAAGGAACTTGTAATGTAGTACTATATACTATAAAATATAAATACTATAAAATATAAATACTATAAAATATACAATTTATTTAATCCACCCATAAACATGATCGAATTAACAAATGTATGGTATACGGTAATTATGTCCTTGGTCAACTGCTTGTAATGGTGTGATTTGTCGTATATGAACTGCATAAAAGGCTGTACATGTATGTCCAGCATTTTGTCAATGAGTGCTGTTTTATTGTGTACTAAAAGTCTATCGGAAGTTCGCCGGCGGGGGGTACATTTATTTTGACATTGAGTTGGCAGAGCTAACAAAAAGGGACAATACTGACTACTAACTTGTTTGATATGAGTCCCCAGTTTTTGCCCAAACAAATATTTGTACAAACAAATAAATACAACAAAATGAAAAGAAAATAAGTACCAGACTTGTTTGACACAATACTGATGGCAAAGTGGGATATACAGAAAGGAAAATGTCAAAAGAAGTTGAGATCATAAACATAAAAGAAAAATAATCAGCTTGTTTGACAATACATTCATATCTAAGAAATACATGTAAGGTCAGAATATAACTCGGCTTGCTTAAAATTAAGTCTGAGATGCTTGTAAAAGAAGCAGTGTCGTAGGGCAATCGGACTGATCAGGGGTACGCAAATTATTATCATATTCTTTTAAAGGAAAGGGGGGGGGGGCACTTGCTAAGTATTTCTTTATTTTTTACAGGGTTTTCCGCTTATGTTTTATATTGCTTTAGTAACAATGCTGGTAAAAGAAGAGGATATTGTATCGAGATACCAAAGAAGGACAATTCTAGTTTCTCTACAATCCAGAACAAATTTTGCCTGAAATGGTTCTTGCATGTCCATTAGGCAAGTTCTTTATTGAACAAAGTAGACATAAAGACAAATTTTAAAGGAAATCGAGATAAAAGAAGAAAAAAAGAAGAACAAAATGGTGTTTTCAACTTGTTTGACATATACTCAGGCGAGGAAATGTAAGGAAAGAATATATTTATCAAACCAAACATGTTTGGCAATGAGTCTGTGATGCCCGAGAGTAAAAGAAGAGGAAATTGCCACAAACAAAAAAAGACAAAAAGGAGACAAATTCTAATATTGGACTTGATGGTGTCGCATCGTCCTTTTTGTCCACGTGCGTTTCACGGTCCAAGGCCGCTGTCATCATTGCGACCGTGACGCCACGCTTTCCCCCGTGTCAAATACCAGTGTAAAAGGGACGAGTACTATTTTGACCTATATCCCTATATGAAGAGCTCATTTCCAAAAGGTGCTAAATCCATTTTTTCAACTTTGGAGAAAAGCATGTTTATTTGCCCAACTTTGTACACATCCTATGGGAATATGAACATGGAACGTTCCATATGTTTATTTTGATTGTGTAATTTGTCCTAAAATTTGAATTCTAGATATAGCTACGTAGCTTTAATGTACTGAAAACGCTAATTCATTTTTTTTTATGGAAAAGTGGATTTGGCGCCTTTTTTAACTGAGCTCTTCATTATATTGATATCAATGCTTGAAAAGTCCGTGCACTTGTACTGGAGGGAGAGAGAGAGAGACGATACAAGAGAGAAAACAAAACCTTGATTTTACGAAGAATAACTACAATAATTAAAGAATTACAAATACAAGTTACTATTCAATAGCTACTTTGTGTGAGTTATCTGTTGAAAAAAAAAATCTATAGAATTTGTGCTAAGAGCAGAAATACAGTACTGGCCAATCGAAAATGCGTGTAATTGACAAGTGCCTTTCAGGCAAAATGTTTTATGGATCGTTGATGTCTATTGGTGCAGGCTTGCATTTGTATAAAAATGCACAATTATTTCAATTTTTAGTACAATACTTTCAGTAGTTTCAGTACATTAGTAGTACAACTGTGTCTCTGACAATTGAATTCTATAGAATAACTCTCAGAAAAAAAATGATGATGTCAACATAAGAATATAATAAAGACTGCTTCCACAAGCCTTTTAACAATTCTTTATTTCAGACGTAAAAGGAAACTAAACAATGTCCAAAATATGCATAAAAGCAAAATGTCAATTCAGGCCTGTCCGTCTAGCATGAACAAATTATTGTAAAACAAATATTTCTATCAACAAGAACCCGAACAATCATCTATCTTTCGGCTCTTTTCTTCAATATGTGATGTTTTGCCCAAATATGAGTTAAAGCTTATCCATTAACTTTGCCAAAATTCAACCGAAATAACTTGGAGCCTTTTCCCACTTCTCTTGTACATTGTTGTGAGGCTAATGGTAACAGAATGAGATGCCTTCTGATTTTTCAAATGTCTCCCGAATTAAAGAAATATTTAAGATTTAATTTTAAAGGGATAGTAACTTTGTTGACATGTGCCATAAAGTGATGAATGGATGATCATGTTGTTGTTATCTTATATGACCACTATATAGTATTGTGTGAACATTTCAAGTTAAATGGACGTTATAGTTATTAGTTAGCAAAATGTCAATTTGCATTTTCGCTCATTTCTTTGCCTTATAACATCCTTTTATCGTGAAATGTTCACACAATACTAAGATGCTGGCAGAGGACATACAGTATCAGATCGCAAAACCACACATTATACACCAACCATTCATTAATTTCTGAACATGCAAACAAAGTTACTAAATCCCTTTAAATTAAAAGTGTTGAATTTATAACTTGCAAATTGCGACAATTGTCAATGTAAATAAGCTTTCCATATGAACTTGGCTATCTCATAAAAACCCAGAAATTAAAAACGATTAGCATACGGTATCCGACCAAGCTGCGTAATACAATGACAAACAAAACAAATAATATCGGAAATAATATCGCTAATGATATTCGTTTGTCTCGCAATGTCAAACTAGGAATCTAAACGATCATGACGTTTCGTATGCTACTGCAATACTTTGTCAAATGATAATATCGAATGTAGACACTCGGCTTTTATGCTCTACCGTGGCTCCCAACATCACAATCTCGCATGAGCGATTGCGTTCCTGATAGGTCAACAACGGAACACGCCGATTGGCCGGTGCACACGGGCAAACAACCAATCATTGATTATGCAAGAAACGGAGAGAGAGAGAACGAAAAAGAAAGATAATAATTCACGTTATAAGCATTGTGCACGGGAGGCAAGAACAATTTTGAAATGCCATTAATATAAGAAATAAGTAAACATAATTATGTTTTAGAAGACTGGAAAATTAAAACGAAAAACAAGAGCATAAATTATATTATACTCACATGGGATTTTACCCATGAAGATCAAGTATCACTAATTTGATACTGATGGTGGTTTTTAGGAAAGAATCAAGTTTACACTTACGCAGCTATATGAAAGTTTAAGGAGATTTATCATCACAATCATAAAAATAAATATTTTATGTTATCTTTGTTTCGTTGTGTGGTGTGTGTGTGTGTGTGTGTGTTGTGTGTGTTTTGTGTTTGTGTTGTGTTTTTTTTGGGGGAGGGGGGGGGGGGGGGTGGTGGGGTGGTGGTGGGGGAATTCAACGGAATTTGTTTGTTGACCAAATTGGGGAGAAATATCATTTGATATTGTTTGTGGTTTTTATGGAAGAGCTGGATTGACAGCCAAAATTATACTGGCCTATTAAAGCTCCTGGGGACTATCACTT